>PVLD010000786.1:0-247395 GCA_004027595.1 Dinomys branickii
TGATTGTACTATTTTCTATGATAATGGGTGTCTGTTTGTCAATATGTTTTTGTACTTTTATGTTTCTAAAATAAAAAAAAAAAAAAAAAAAATGCAAGAGGATCTCTTTATTAGCCAATACTTTAAAATTAGAATATTACTTTAGAATTATAAACTAATAAAATAAATTATACAGTAGAATTATAGCATTTGAGTAGATGTAATTTGAAGAAAAACTTGTGCTTAACATAGGGAGGGCAGTGCTTTGGGACTAAACCTATGGACTGGCAAGATCTGATAAATACCAACCATATGTGCTGGTACATCCTTCATGAACAGCATCATCAGGATGATTCCCTAAAGTACCTCCAAGCTCAGTAAGACAGAATTGTTCATCAGTATATATGGGTATATCCATCCTTGTAGTTACTACATAGGTTCTGAAATCATAATGCCTGAGATAGAATCCTGGCTTTGCTATCTACCAGTGGTATGCCCTTTCTAAGCTTCACCATCTGCTAAATATCAGTTTCTGTAAAATACGAATACGTCTTTGTAGCATACAGATAAAGTAAGATAATTATGCAAATATCTTGGCATAATGGACAGTACTAAACAGGGCAACAACAAGGTGCATGAGGAAGAAAAAAAACCAAAAAAACCCCTCTCTTAAGTAGCAAACTCTCAGTGTCAAAAGTCTGTTTTCTGGGCTGGGGATATAGCTCAGTGGAATAAGCGCTTGCCTAGCAAGCACAGGGTCCTGAGTTCGATCCCCAGTACCGCAAAAAAAAAAAAAAAAAAAAAAAGTCTGTTTTCTGTCCTTTGTTTTTTTTTTTTTGGTACCACAAATCAAACTTAGGACCTTGCACTTGCCAGGCAGGCGCTTGTGCCACTGGGCTATATCCCCGACTATTTTTCGTCCTTTGTATATTCACTTGTCAGGTTGGTTGGTTACTATACAATAGCACATAGATACAGCTAAATTATCATTTTAGGATTGCCACACCAAGATTTCTTTTTTAAAACTGATTCCTTCCCAGGTGTGATGATTCACACCTGTAATTTCAGCATTCAGGAAGCTGGGGCAAGATAGCTATAAATTTGAGGCCAGCCAGAGCTATGCAGTGAGTTCAAGGCCAGCCTGCATTACACAGTGAAACCCTGTCTCAAAGAAACAAACAAACAAACAAAATAAACTGACACCACTAATTTATCTCTAAGGGCTCAATCTTACCATTCAACTGTATTTACTACTGCTTCTAACAACCTCCTTGTCCTAGAGTCAAGGTAAATTAAACCCACATCTTTTCTGATTCCTAATTTCTTCCTTTCATACCTTCCACAAATATTGAGGAACTCATACGTTCTAGTCTTTTAGACAACAGAAAAACCCTGTCAAACAGGGATAGGGCCTCTATTCTGCCGGAGTTACAATTGAATAATTGAAAAAGCCAAGCACAGAATATAAGAAGGAGATGGGCTACTAGGAAGGCTGGTAGTCACTGGTGCCATGGTGACTACAACTGGACAGGTGCAAGTCAACAGTGAATACAAAGTTGTCCAATTCACAGCTTGTTCCCTGCCTCACCAGTCTACAACGTCCTGTGCAGATGTGATAATCCTAAATTCCCCAAACTTCCTGAAATTTTACCATGCCTGGGCTTTCCTGATACTGTCATGTGCACCTTGTCCTTGACACTCCCTTACTGATTCATGAATCAGTTTCCTAGAGCTTTCATAGCAAGTTAGTAAATACTCAGTGGTTTAAAACAACAGTAATTTATACTCTTGCAGTTCTGGCAGCTAGAAGGATGAAATTCAGGGTCCTGCAACCTCTGAATGTTCTAAGGAAGAATCTTCCCTACTATCTTCCTAGTTTCTGATGGCTCCCCTGAATCCTTGGTGTTGCTTGGCTTGCAGCTGCAGCTTTCCAATCTCTCCCTTCATCTGCACATGGTCTTTCCCCTTTATGTCTGTGAGTTACTGAAGCTCCCCTTGTGGTTTAAGGATACTGGCTGCTGGATTATAGCCCACTATAATCTAGTAACGACCTCATCATAATTTACTTCTACCTGCAGAGATTTATTTCCAAAATCATACTGAGGTTCATGGTAGAAATGAGTTTAGAAGGACATCATTCCCAATGTTCTATTTATTTCCTGGATGTAGTAAGTTTTCTGGTGGTTCTATCTTCAGTTCTCTTGACACCATTCAACTCAACAAAAATTCTTAATCTACTATTTATTTACTGGAAGCAGTAAGCGTTTTTGGGGTTATACCCTTCTCTTACTTTCACTTTCTCTGAGTGTGATTTCTATGGCTGAGTGTGATTTGCATGGCTTCAATTTTCACCTCTATGAACATGACTCTCCAAACTATTTCTCAAATAATTCTGCCTCTTTGAGTTGTCAGCCCACATTTCCAACCTTATTGGAGGCAGCTTATTGTGATTATTCCTCTAAAACCTTAGACTGTAAGTGTTTAATATAGAACTCACCTCTTTCACATGCCTACCTGCTCAATTGTTCCTGACATGGCCAGTCCCTACTAATTGTGGCATTCCATTCATTTAGCCATCTAGAACAGACAGAGTCATCTTTAACTGCTCTCTCCCATTACTGATCACGTTCAGGAACTGAAATCTGTTCATTTTGACTCCAGATGTCTCTCTTACATTCATTTCCTCCTTCCTAGTCCAACTGTCATTATTATTTCTGAGTAATTGCAATGTTCCCTGAATAGGTCCCTATGTATCCAACCTACAGTATCCTCTAATTTGTTCTTTATTGTGTAATTGGCCATGGATATGGATTAGCACAACAGCCATTTAGATAACTACCATCAGAGAATAAAGAATTTATGGAATAAAGCCTGTATGTCTCAGTCAATCTAGCTTTAAGCCTTTTTCTCAAGCTCATCTACTATCATATTAGCTTCTTTCTCTGCATGCTGATTGTAACATGTTGTACTCTTCTGGGTAATCACTTGTACTTCCATGAAACTTAGATTATAAGCTTTTTGAGATAATATATGGAAGGCACATTGTAAAGTTGCAATAACCAAATGTTCTTTAATGAGTGGGCAAATATAACTGGTTAATTTATATAAGGAAATGTTATTTGATAACAAAAAGAAATGAAATACTGATCCATAGTATAGTATGAATAAACTGTGAAACGTTATGCTAACAGACACCAGTTACAAAAGACCATATATTATATCTCATTTAGATAAAATGTCCAGAATAAGCAGATATATAGAAACAAAAAGTCATTTGTATTTGCTTAGGCTTAGAGGACAAAGGATGGAGGATGGTACATAAATGTTATTAGGTTTATTTTTGAGGAGATTAAAATTGTTTATAGCAGTGACTACACAACTCCATGAATACACTAAAACTCACTGAATTGTACCTTTTAAATGGGTATGATATGTGAACTATACCTCAACAAAGCAGCTAAAGAAAAAGGGTCTAATAGCATAAAAGAAACATGATCATTAACTTTGATGTAGCATTTGAAGCTGGTACTACAACACATGTAATCAAGTTTAATTTTTTTTTCTTAAACTTGGAATTGGATAAAAAAAATTGGAAGGCACGTGTGAATTTTTCAGACCCATGTCTTTATATAAAATATACACAAAGGGTTAAAGATTTTATAGTTTGCAATAACAACTCAATTGATCTCCAACATTCAAAATTAAGTGCGGAACAAGAGGCAAATCAGTACTGGTAGACAGCAAACAGCAGGATGCAGTGGCTGCTATCATTTCCGGAGCATCTACTGTGCGCTAGACATGGTTCTAAGTACTTTTTACATCCAGCAATCATTCCTCCCAACTTTTAAGTAAGATATGAGCTATTATTAACCTTAATTTATGGATGAAGAAGCTAAAGAATACAAAAGTTACATAGTTGCCTGAAGTCATCAGTTAACTTTGAATTTGGAGTCAGAGACTTTAGCTCTAGAATCTGTGTTCATAAGGAATGGGATACATTGGTTTTTTGTACTTCCCTTTTCTGTTTGTTGTTGTTTTAAACAATTGAGCATCCCAGAAATAACCTATACTTAATGAATAATGGGTTTCACTGCTAATTTCACAGGAAGAAATCCTTCTCTTTGGCTGACACTGATTCATGAAAACATGATCATAGACCATCCATTTATATTTAATATTATTTCATTTTATCTGTTTTACATCTCAAACATGTTAAATACTGAGCAGTAAACATCAAACACATTTTGATTGTTGTTAAGCAGGGCTTTTGTTTCCAGAAAGAAATAGCACCCCCCCCACTTTTAAATGCAAGAATATTTAATAGGAAGAGAGAAATGGGCAATAAAATTTCTGCCACCAAATAAAGTGACAGGACAAAAAAATGACTTCAGTATTCTTCCAGTTTGCAAATGTTTTCCATTTACTTTAAAAGCACATCTTACTGACAGATTCCTTCCCCACCTCCTACTTTTTTCAAAGGCAAGGAATGCTAGCATTTCAAACTATTTATTTATTTATTTATTTCAGAAATCATACTTGCATTTTTTTCTGCAAATTCTGTCGTAGCAGATCTTTCATTAATAAAGTACAACATGAATATTCCTTCTGCACAGCAGACTAAATGACACATCACACAATCAGGCAACCGTGGACGCTGGTCGCAGGACTGGAGGGTACAAGAGAACCTTGGACGCCAGCCCGCAGGCGTTGCCGGCTGTGCTGCCAGCAGGGCCTGCTACTATCCCCCAGTATCTCTCCTCTCCTTCCTCCAGCACAGAAACCCCTGATTTCCTTTTTAAGTAGGTGTGGCCATGTGACTCAATTCTGGACTTTGGGATACTGGCAGTATACCGTACTGGGTGTGGATTCCAAGAAATAGTCTTAAAGGGAGGAGGTGTGATTTTTTTGGGTCCCTTTTCCTATGGCTGGAGTTGGGACAAGCTGCTTGAAGCCTGTGCAACTATCTTGGATCCTGGAAGAGAACCAAGTCCTGGAGACAGTGAAGCAGCACAAAGCCGGAAGGTGCCGGGCCCTCAGAACTTCACAGATACTCACTCTTCCGGTCACCACCTTCCTGTTTTCTCACAGGGGGAAATAACCTTGTGTAAGATACTGATGTTTGGTATTTTCTCCCTCTCACATCTAAACCTAATTGTAACGGATGCAGAACTGAATAGCCCCAGTAGCGTTTCTTGTTACTGAGATTCTTTTCCCAAGATTTATTTACAGCTTTCAGAGATCTATGAACTTTCAAACACTGTACATTAAATCTCACCCACTTTTCTGGGGGAAGAGACATCACAACTTTCTCTTTAGATCCTCAGCTTCCTTATCTCTAATGCAAGGACACAACTTCCCTCTTCAGGGCTAGTTTCAGGTAGAGAGTCTGTGTAAACTGCATCACAAAGTGAACAGTGCTGAACAGAGGCATCCTCATTTCCAAAACTGTGAACACTCTGACCATACTTCTCATGAAGCTTACATATTGTAGCTGTCTCTGACTTCTCTTACTTGCTCTTTAAATGAGTACATTAATTATAAAGGGTATAAATTCTTTCTTACAGCATCTCTGCATTCATTTCTTTTCTTTTTCTCCATCTCAACTACTCCCTGAAGTTTATAGCCTTTGTCATCTCTGAGATTCTTACCAGGTCTTCTCATTTCTGGTCTCCTCTTTCTCCATTCTACCTGTACCAGCCCACTACATAGAATACTCCAAGTTCTGGACTGCCAATGGTTCACTAAAGCCTATCAAATGAACAATTAAGTCCATATTCTAAATGTAGTCAAGGCAGCACAACACAGAAGGACTTACGAAATCATAGGAACCTAGGTTCAGTGTCCTAGATATTGAAGAAATTACTTAACTTTGAAGAACCTGTTTTACTTTAGCTCTAAAGTAGAGATTACTGCAGCTCTTCCACTGGATTACAGTGAAGACAGACATAAATGATGAGTTTGCTGCCTTGTACATAGTAGGTGCTCAGCAAACATGCTGTCCTTCCCTGCCTGGAAATTATACAGACAAAAGGGCCATGTCTGCATTTTATCACTCCGCCACTGATCCTGCATTTATCTAACCTGTCTAGTCAAACCTGATTATTTGCTACTTCCTACAAATGTTAGCTTTCGCCTTGTCAATTTCTGAAATTTTGCTTGTACAGATACCCCTCATACCACATAGAGCCACCCCCTTACTTTATCTCTTGAAATCCTACTCCTCCTTTAAGGATCCCCTCAATAGCAAAGCCTTGTCCTGGTATTTCCAATCAGCTGTCAACTCTCCCTGTTTACAGGTGCACATTCTGTGTTTTCAAAGCACACCACAGGCTATGCACTGCCTTGCTTTGTGTACTTGCTGTTCCTTCTGAAAGACCACAGGAGCTCTGAGAACAGAGCTACAGCCTGCTCTGTCTGTAGACCTCTCGCAGCATCGAGCCTAGGTCCTTTCATCTGTAACTGACAGTTAACCTCAGAATTCTCAGGCGGTGCTCTTTTAAACATATTACAAGATCCTTTATTCCCCCTAAACTTTTACAATACTATGAAGACAGAATGATTAAAAGTGTATTCAGGGAATATCCTATTTTAGATTTCCTTTCTTTGTCCAAAAAAGGAGGCAATGGCTTCTGGATGTAAAACACTTTAGTAGTTGATCCAGCACCATTACCCATCATTCAGAAACATTTGTTATCATGTCTATTGGGTACATGGGACTTTTCCCCCTTTTCCTTTATTTCCTAAGAGTCTGGCTCAGCCACTTACTTCCCCACCCTAGCCCTAGCATTTTCTTTTCTGTTCTGCATTTCAACAACAATGAATCTCATATCTGGCTTTGAGTATCTCTCCTAAAGATGATGGATAGAAGCAAAGCCTTCTGGGACACATTAGTACAGCTGCCAGTGGGCAGGAGGTGCTATAAAAGAAAAAGCTCAGGATTCTGGGAACATATGTGTAGCTATAAGTAAACTGTCCAACACAGCTGAAAAGAAACACCCAGGAACACTTCCTTTTATTCTTTTAAAGCTGCGTGTGGAAGAGGCGAATCATAGAAGATTCAAATAATTCTCAGAAGGTTCTCTTTCTCTAGCATCTCCATGTGTTAATATCATAACCTTTGTCTATCAGGTCCATGTGCTTTAGAATTACAGGAAGCTAGTAAAGTCAAGTTTAAAGCAGTAAAAGTCCAGTTTCTAATTTATTGGATAATATCAAGTACAACTGTCTGACTTGGAACATTTTCCACATAATTATGAAAAAAAAAGAAAAGATACCCTCACAACTATGACTTAGTGAAATGTGAAAAAACAGTAGATAAGATATTAGAAAACTATTGAAGACAGTGAAATCACCACTAAGTTACAGACATTAAACATCGCACTGTCAACTCATTTTCTAAAACTAGAAAATTACACATAAAGTGCTCACACTGCATAAGAACTGGAAATGTATGTATAGAATCAATGAGCTACCAGTGTGCTACATAGTCATTGCATTTAAAAGCAAGCACTAGCCAAGAATGGTACTGATTTTAAGCACACAGGATTCAAGAAATGATCTTCTATATATGTTATGTGAACTGTGTGACACAGGACCTTGCCTAACCTAAATTTTGGCAGGATGTTAGGGAGCAACAACAACAGGATTTAAAAAATGGCATGAAGTTCTTCTCTATATGCAGACAGCCCTTGATGTACACAGAAAAACACCACCACCAGATATCTGCAAAGGGAAAAGCAGGAAAAGCTTAGCAAAAAGAGATCATTTTCTTCATAGTCACGCAACCTTCCTAGAGACCCTCTGGCAGTCCATCATGGACCATACAGGGAGGACTGCCCTCCATGGTGCAGACTGAGTCAGACAGACCAAAAAGTAGCAGCTCACAGGATGTTGTCAACACTGACCATGAATTCAGCTACCAGAGCTGGAGTGGAAGATAGGACAATTAAGAGCAACACAGAACAGACCTCTGGTGGCTGCTGCAGAGGTCAAAATGACCCCCCGTTTATAACCATGTTGGTGATATGTCCCTGAGTCCTACAGCCGTAACTGACTGGGTCAAGGACACTGGACAGCAAACTGGATCAATGAGAAATGCGTACCTACACAGAGGCTAGACTTCTGCATGTGACTTTAAGAGCTCCGGCACTTGTGTGAGAAAGGTAGGCTGAGAAGCAACGGGGAAAAGCCAGTCTGTTGGAAAAAAAAAAATATGGCAAATATGGGGAAAGAAGCAGAGAAAAGTGACAGCAAGCGAATGCTCTCCTGGGTTCCTGTTTTGCATGCTGGGCCCGCACCCCTCCAGATGCCCAGCTGGATCTTGCCTTTGCACTCAAGGTCTCCCCAATGCATCTTGATATTAACTCTCCCCAGTTTTTGCTTAAGTTCACTTCCATGGGGTTTCTGTTACTTGCAACCAAGGAACTGTAAATGACAGACTATTTCAGAAGCCACTGTCCATGTAGCTGTGCGAAGAGTGTCTCTTAGGGCAGTCATTCCCTGTCAGTGAAAGCATTTTATTTATTAATCGCATGCTGAGCCAGCATTCTTCAAAATTAGTATGGCATTAACAAACTATAAATACAAAAAAGTTTCTCAGAAAATAGGGACTCCTTGGTCTAACAGAGCAGGGATCCAGATTCTTTTATGAATGCATAGGATGTCGATGATGCTGATAGTGATGACAACAATAATAAGAATAATTCTAACAGCTACCACCAGCTGTCAGAACCATTAACCACGCCTCTGAGTACATGAGGCATTATGCTAGATGTGCCACATGTATTATCCCCACTCCCTGTAATTCTTAGAGATAGAAGCCGAAGTCTCTTTGGAAAGGCTTGTGATAACACTGAATAACAGAGACGTCATTTGGGAAAAGCCAGCCTTCTGGGAGGGCAGGGAGCCAGAAGAGGGTATTGAAGGTGATGGATTCACTGTCACTCCATATCTAGCTGTTGGTCATGCAGTCCATGAGAAAATTTTAGTTGTATCCTAGTGTTGACTAGATTTAGGAATACTGACTCATACTAATAAAATTCATTGATATATAAACCAGATTCCAAGTTATTAGTTTACCATGAGATATGTAATTGCCAAGGAGCCTGAATACTGATGCTGACCCAAACAGTGTATGACACTCTCTCTGTAGACAGACTGCACTGGGAGTCAAGCTATTAGAAAGTTGTTTAGGTGGTTACATGATTTAAATGTTCTTTTTTTTTTTGGCGGTACTGGAGATCGAACTCAGGACCCTGCGCTTGCTAGGCAGGCGCTTATTCCACTGAGCTATATCCCCAGCCCAATTTAAATGTTCTATGTGAGATTTGACAGCACCTAAATTCAGTTCTCAAGATAGATTTAACTACCAGGCAAATCACACACGTGGGCACATTTCACTGGATGCTGCAGGGAGAACCCCTGCTAATAAATGCTGCTCGGGCCTCTCTAGGTCTCTAGATCTGACCAGCTCTTCTTCTGAGGGAAAGTTTCTTTCCTTACATATCCTAATACTCAACGTTTTGTGCCTGTCTGGAAGGACTCCTATTTAAGGTTACTTTGTATATCTTTTGGCTAATTATTTCATGATTTAGTAGTGCAAAGTAAAAGGGTAACTTTATTTTCCTTCTCTCCACATTTCCATCAGTGTAGCTCACTGTCACTGTGTGTTTTCACATTTCTTTTCATTTACATTTTATACTAAACTTTTAAGACACCTTCATTTGGTATATGACAGTGGGCCAAACTAAGTATCATCTTTCCCCATGGGGCAACAAGAACAAGCTCCATAATCTGCATAAGAATTAAAATATCCATTGCCAATTTTACTACAAAGAGTAAATTTAAAACATGTAATTCTGAAATGTGTATAGTTTAAAAATGGAATCCTCAACAGTGTACATAGTAGGATGGGGGAAGAGAAAAACCTAGTCGGTTTCAGATACGGGGCCAGAAATTTCTTACACTTAGGCTCACTTAAAACACATAATACTCCTTTTAGGATGGTAGAATTACTTTACCTTATAATTTTATTTTACCTAGTAGATACTAATTCTGTTGACATATCAATATACTAATAACAGTTAAAATTTAAAATTATAAAATTATACACTATAAACAAAATAAGCTCCCTTTGTTACCTATGTACACTAATTTCTAAAGTTTTACTCAGAACCTATGGATAGTTTGACTTAATATTATGGACGTTTCTCATACTTTTTATTTAAAAATAAAATCCATAAGGTAATATGGAAAGTTTGCTTATGAATCTCATTAACAATCCTGGAATGATGGAATACAGACAAATCTTAAGAGTTTTGCAGTGTAACTCAGTTTTATAAGGTCAAATTTTTAAATGAACAAAATGCTCCTGAAGGAAAAAGTCACCCAAACTGAATTCTGTTTTTTGGACTAAGGCCAAGGAGATTAATTTATGTTACTATTTAAGAATTCGCTTCTATTTAAGGGACAAATGGGCTTGGCAGAGCGGTCTGCGATCTCACTAAGAGCCTGTGTGGTGCAATGACCTTAGACTGGATGTGTCGGTGATACCACTGATGAATAGCGGACAGCATTCTGACATGGTTCAGTTTTAAAAACCAAAATGCACTCATCAGTCCCATAAAATAGCAATGAACAGAGTGATATTTTTGAATATTGTCAAAAAGGAACAAAGACATTCATGGGTTCTCCTCATTTAATATATTTTTATTGAGCATCTCTATTGCACTGGAGACTGTAAAAAGCATAATGACAAATTAGGTATGATCCTTTCTGTAGGGACAGTTGAGGAGGAATACAACACAAGAAGTTACACATAAATATAATGTGAAAAATAAGGCGAAAAAGAGCATAAAAATTGTGGCATAAAGTGCTAGATGGTTTCAGCAAAGGGTACTCTCATGCTTTAACATGGTCCCCAGAAGAAGCTTCATGGAAAAGATGACATTTTAGCTGTTCTGTTCAGAAGAGTGGATAGGATTTCAACCGGAAATCAGAAGGAAGGGATTCAAAAGAAGAGGAAATGGGATGTTACAAGTTGGTTTGGGTAATGCCAAATATGTCAGTTTGTTTAAACAGAGTATAGACCGTGTCTAAGGGGCTGAAGCCTTAAAAGCAAAGCCTCACTCACAGGGGTGAGGGTGGCTATAAAGTGCTGTTGAGGTCAGCACAGCAGGGTGATACAGCCACTGCTGATTTACTGCAGGAAACTGTATAATTCATTTATAAGACCTTAGAAAGACAGGTTGGAAGGAAGAGAGACTGAAGGCTGGAATTCTATTTAGGTGTCTTTTTAGCCAGCAAGGCTTTGTGTATAAAAGAGGGGTAAAGGGGAAGAAATAAATATTTATGAGAACTCAGTATGTATAAGGCATCTATTTAACTGTATTAGCTATTAGATATAACAACCCAAAACAGTTGTGAAAGATATACAATCCAACGTTCAGTTGAAGATATTGAAGCTCAAAGAGATTACATTTGCTTAAGGTTAGATTCAGTAAAAAGAGGGGCCAGGAGATGAGATGTTAAAGCCCATGTTATTCCCACTATACCAAATTAATAAAGGGGATTCCTTTCATGAACTCCGTGCAATTCAGAATCAGTTACTCAGTATTATAGCTGTTCTGCTAGTATAAACTTAAAGGTAGACATATGTAGCAGAGGAATGGTTCTAGCAATAGACAGATCCTCCCTGAAAAAGACAACAGAGAGCCACTTCTACACCGAACAATCACAGAAATTTCCTTGCTAAACACCACTTCCAAAATATGGACATCGCATTGCCTTAGTTAAAATTATTTCATGATTTAATAGTGCAAAGTAGCAAGCCGAAGTTCTGGTACTTGAAGTACATTAGAAAAAGCGCTGAGTTGAATTAAACCTGTAACTTATGCTATATGCTTTCTGTTATGAACAGAAGCTCCAAGGAAACAAAATAGTTTTCTTGGTTCTAAGTTTGTAATTCAGAGTTGTTTCTACCAATGAGGCCCATCCCAAGCCCTCGGGCAAATTATGTGCCAAGTGAGAAGAATACAAGGATTACAACAGGAGCTCAGAAAGATGGCACCAGGTCTCCCTGCTGCATGTCCTGTTCTGTTTATTCGTCCAGTTGTTGATTCTGCATCAAGCTCTCTCTCAGCTTCCAAAAGATGTAACCCTGTCTTGCTCCCTCGGCAAGTATCCCATCTTGGAACTTTGTCCACATTTCAGTTCCCTATTTCTTCAGTGAATATGATACGTAGCCAAGACCTTTCTGACACCTATTCTCTGTCTGGTGACGTCTGTGAGGTTTCATTTATGAAGTGGTTTGCTTAGATTCCAAATCCAGATCTGGGCCCCTGAGACTCCCAGATCTAAAGTATTCTGGCTGGTTTACCGACTCTCGTACAGTGATGGTGAACCTTTTAGAGCTTCCAATGATACAAAAGCCCACTGTGGTGCACAGGCCACCCCTGCTCTACTTCTGCCTGCTCCTGTCTATGCTTCTGCTTGATACACAGCCTGACAAAAGTCACCAGAGTAGTGGTACTTCTCAAACTTAAAACAACACCTGCTGTGTCAGGCACAATTTTGCCAGTATTAATTCTTATAATCGTATTACTATTAACCTACTTTATTGTTAAAAAAACACAACAAAACTTCCATGCTGAAAGGTTAGGTTAATCATCTAATGTGACATTGTTTGTCAAGTGGTAGAGCCAGGATTGGAATGCTAACATTCTGGCGATAGTTCACATCCTCTTCACTACCACGGCCCTGCCTCTCTAATGGCAGTAAGAAAACAGAGAACATGGAACCACTACTTCGGGTGTCCCATTAAATACAACTGACAGGATAACACCACTAATAATACTTAATGTATTCATTAACATATCTATAAATCTGAACTTAAAACCAGTTGGAAAGATGCTCTTACATAATGCTGAAATTTTAATACATGAGTATTTTCATGCTGAATGAAAATCTACAGATATTCTGCATTTAGAGAAGTCTAAAAAGGACAGTAAAATTCATAATCTAAGAATACTAGCAGAGGTCATAATCACAAATTTGATTTTGAAAGGAGGGACATAAACTTGAGTATTTAAGAAGAGATTATCAAAATCTTGGCAATCTAGATTGTTCACAAACTCACTTGAAAAATGTTTTATTGTCATCAGTTAAGATAAGCACTTGAACAAATATAACCAAGAATTTAAGTAAGAATTAAAGAAGAATATAATAATCCCTATATTAATATACTTCTTGGACTAGTTTGATTTATATGACTTTAAATTCTTAGGTACAGAGCAGTTATTTAAAAAATGTGGTGAGCATCTCTATATACTTGGAGGTGGAAATATGTAATCAAGAAACACAGAGATTCCATCAAGGCAGTCTAGAGGAAACAGTACTCTCACTTGATCTAAGGCATCCAGTGCAGTGGAGTCTTCATTATTCTTCTCTCATTGCCGAGACAAAATATCTGATGCCCAAAATTAAGGAAGAAAAGGTTAACTTAGCTCACAATTTGTGGAAGTTTCAGTCCATAATCATCTGGCTCCAAGGCAAGGTGGCATGGCAGAGGGGTAACAGCTCAGGGCAGCAGAAGACAGCAAAAGCAACAAGAGCAAAAAGCGGTGAGAGCAAGTCTTTTTCCTTCCCTTATCTTGAATGCAGGCTTCCCCCTCCATGGCGGGTGTGGCATTTATACCATCTCTGTGCCCTCCTCTCTGATAGGATGAAGGTGTTTACAAAGTGAGGATCCTAGCCCCCTGCAGAGTCGCTTGGTCAAACTAAAATAATTCTCAAGCTGATACAATCAATCAGCCATTACAACACCCTAGAGCATAAACAGCCACCCAAGGGCATATCCTCTACACCCTAGAATGTAGTTATCTAGTTAAGCTTTTAAACTTCTCAGACTGACACAATGAATCAATCATAACAAGTGGTAGGAACAGATTCTAGAACTCTTAATAGGTTGAGTATGTGTTAGCACACTGAATCATTCCCAAAGTCAAGGGCACATCACAGGAAACAATCCACTTACGAAAGCCTCTCTACTATAGTTACAGAGCTTTCTATTCCAACACAAAAACATAGTTATTACCAGAAAATAAGGCAACAAAATGCTTTAAAAATGCACTAGACCTTGGAGACACTGAAGTGGATGAATACCCAAAGAACAACCAAACAGACAAAACACAGAACAGTGAAAATGAATGGAGAGATCAAAGAGACAAATAAGCAGATAAATAAAGCATTTACTAAAATAATCAACTGACTTAAAGTGTAAATAAGCAGCTGAATTAAGAATTCACTAAGATAACTGAGAAACAAATAGTTGAAAAGAATGCAAGATAAAAGTTCACCTCAATAAAGAATTGGATGGTATGAAAAAGAATCAAGCAGAAATCCTAGAAATGAAATACTCAAAAGTTTTGACAGCAGCCATGATTAGTCAGAAGACAGATGATCAGGACTGGAGGACAAGGTCTGTGCAGTAGATTATTTACTGAGATATTAAAAAAAAAAAACCAAGAAGAAGCAATCAGAAGATGATCCAAGAGCTCCTAGATGACTCTTAAAGAATAAATCCAAGGATTGTTAGAGTTGAGACACAGTTAGTTAGAAACTAATGGCATAAAAACTTATATGCAGAAATAATTGCAGAAAAACTTCCAAATCTAGATAATGAGCTAGATATCCAGGTAAATGAAGCACTGAGAATCCCAACTATGTATGACCAGAAAAGAACCTCTCCATAACACATCATAGTCAAAGTCCTAGAAATTTGAAAGAAAAAAAAACTAAAAGCTATTAGGGAAAGATGACAAATAACTGAATAGCAGATTTCAACACAAACTCTACAAAGATGGAGAGTTTCAAGTGAGGTCTTTCAAGCCATAAAAGAAAAAAACTGCCAGTCTAGATTAGTGCATGCTGCAAAATGAACCTTCAAAATAGTTGAAATGAAGACATGTTCAAAGACAAAGACAAACTAAAGAAATTCATGACCACCAAATCAGCACTGTGGAGAATACTCAAGGGAATCCTAAACAGAGGTACTGGGGTCCATATCATCAAAAAGCCAAAATCAAAAAAGAAATATCACAGGGAGAGTAGTTAAACAAAAAGAAAATAAAAAACAATTAGCACTGGATAAATAATACAATGACAAGAACTAATAAATATAATAATAACTTTCCATGTAAACAGCCTTAACCCCTGAAACAAAAGACACAGACTGGCAGGTGGGATCAAAAACCAAAACACACTTGTATTTGACATGAAAGAGACATACTTTATTGACAAAGAAACAAAAAGAAAAAGAGTCAAAGGATAGAAACCAGTAACTCCACACAGCTGGAACCTGAAAGCAAACAGGAGTAGCTATTCTAATTTTTGACAAAGTGGACTTAAAAACTGGTCAGAAGAGACAGAAAAGGTCACTACATATTGGTAAAGGGAAGAATCAACAGGAAGAGATAATAATTGTAAAAATATGTATGGAATGTCTGAGCACTTAATTTCATAAAAGAAAAACTATTTGACATAAAAAAGTAGATACCATTGTACTCCGATGGAGGACTTTAATACCTCACTCTAACAGACCAACTGGACAAAAAACATTCAATACAGAAATATCGGGAGGCAGGAAATATAGCTCAGTAACACAGCACCAGCCGAGCAAGCATGAGATCATAAGTTCAACTGCCAGTACTACAAAAAAAAAAATAAATAAAATAAAATAAAATCAGAGTTAAACTGTACTGTAGAAGAGATAGACTCACCAGTTGTCTACATTTCACTTACCACCACCATAATACACATTGTTTTCAGCTGCCCATGGAACTTTCTCCAAGACAGATCACATTTTAGGGCATAAAGTGTGTCTCAATTAATCCAAAAGAAATGAAATAATGTATTCCACCCTATCAGATCATAGTGGACTGAAACTAGAAACCAACAAATACAACTACAGAAATCACATAAACACATGGAGATTGGATAATACATTTTTGAATGATCCATGGTTCATAGAAGAATTGAGGAAATTATAAAAATTCTTAGATTCAGAGACCTCTGGGAAGATGGCAGAGCGGTGAGCAGCAGAGAAAGGGCTCTCTGAGATTTGGTGTCCAAACAATAGAATAAAGCAATGGGAGAGAGAAAACAAGGAGGGAAGTAGGCCCCCAGGACCCAGGAAGGGTCTGACATAAGGGTTGAAGCCCACAAGGGAGTTAAGGGAGAAACTGCAGGGAGGATGGAGGAGGCAGACAGTGCTTTCTCCTTGGGCCTGGCTTCACCGTATGGGAAGGGCAGCCTGACACTGCAAATGCACAGTGATTGCAGGTGACCCCAGAGGCCTTCATGGAGAAGCACACCAGTGGGGCAGAGATGTGGATGCAACGGACTGTGGTGACTAGTGAGTTGTTCCATTCAGACCTCCCACAAGAGAGGGTGATTGGCCAGACACTATTTTGGAGAGAGGCCAACTGAGTTTGGGACTTGGGAGTGGGAGCTAGCTCTACCTAGTGGCACCAACCTGAGTTCAAACCTACAGTACATACAGGGACTGCAGCAGGCTGGGGAGATCTGCTTCCAAACTTGCAGCCTGAGGCCACCCTAAACTCTAGTGGGAATAGGGGTGCAGGCTCGATGGGATCATCTTCTACCTCATCATGGGGTTGCTGCTGGCAGGATCGACCCAGATCTGGACTCTGCCCATTTTGTTTACCAGTGGCAGTAGAGACATACTGTGAAATGGACATTTTTAAAATTTTCTTTCTTGCACTTTTTTGCTTGTTAAATTTTTCTACATTGTTTATTCTTGTTTTCATGTAAATGTGAACATGGTTTCTAGTTTGTTGTTGTTGCTCTGTTCTGTTCTTATTTTTATTTCTTCTTTTTCTCCTTCCCTTCTGTTTTCCATATCAGTTCCCAAAATTTGTGTGATCCTCCATTGTCCTCCAGCCTTGCTTCTAATCTCTTCCTTTTCTTCTTCTCTATTTTTCCCCCAAACCCCTTTTAAATGTTTTCCTCTGAGGGCAAAACTGCCATATTGAGGGCTCATTTACTGCGTACAACTTTTGGTTCACTTTAGATTTTTTTTATTTTAAAGAGAATACAAAAACAATAAGAAAATGACCACAATGTAGACAAAAACCAAAAAAAAGCAAAAATAAAAATGATACAGGGCTTCAAAACAAAATGATAGGAATTAACAGTGGTTGTTATATTACATACTATTGTCTTCAACGAAGTTGCTCAGCTTACCAGATATAAGCATGCAAAACTGGTAAAAAAAATTTAACTATTAACAGTTCCTTTCAATAAACCACTAGATATCAGCCATACAATTATCCTAGCTATCCTTCTATACATACAAATATATATAGTTATACAATATATATATACAATATATATATATACACAATACACACACACACACACACACACACACACACACACACACATATATTTATACAATGGGACTTGGGAGTGGGAGCTGGCCACTTAATATTGTATAGAGAAACAAGTAAGGGGAAATTATAATATAATATATAATAATATATTCCCCCTTGCTTGTTTCTTTCTTTTTCTCTTTACCCTCATCTTAGTTGTTCTTTCCTTTGAGCAATGTCTTTCCCTTACATTTTGGGTTTTATTTATTCTTTCAGGTTCTTATACTTGGAGACAATATGATGTTTACACATGTGAGTCTGATTTATTTCACTTATGAGTATTGTATCTAGTTGCATCCATTTACCTATAAAAGCCTCAAGTTTATCTTTTTTTTATAACTGAGTAATACTCCATTGTATAAAAATACCACAGTTTTTTTTTACTCATTCCTTCATTGATGGGCATTTGTGTTGTTTCCAAGATTTAGCTATGACAAATTGTTTTCCTATAAATATGGGTGCACATATAATGTTGTGGTATGATGTTTTGAATTCTTCTGGGAAAATACTCAGAACGGGAATTTTTTTTATACAACCACAGATCTAGTTAATATAGTTAAAGGTGGTAAATTAATAGTTACCACAGTTTGTCATTTTCTAGGCTGTTTCATGCTGCTGTTATTGCTGATTGTACCACTTTAGTCAAAAATGACATAACTGTTCTAACTAGTTGTTCTTCCTGTATACTAAGACTGAGATTGCCTAAGAATGATAAAAATACTATAGACCAGTGCCAAAGAACCAGGGACTATGCTAAGTAAGAAGTAACTTTTCATTCTCAATAAACTGAAGAGGTAGGATCTTGCAAAAGACTCAAAACCCTAAAGCCAGCTCCACTTGGAAGATACCTCTGAGAAATAGTGATTTCCTAAAGTTCTAAATACTAGCAATAAAGCTATTTACCACAGACAATTTATAAGCATCAATCCAGGAATTAAACTAAAACAAACAAACAAAAAACCCAAAATGAGAGTACATTTAATCATGATGTAACTACAGGCATCCATCTCACCAAATGCAAACTCAGGGTTTGCATTGCAATGTTGCAATCCAACACTCAGGTAGAACAATCTAAAAGCCACCCATCTGGACTCTCTGAAGTGGTAACAGTGGAAGTAACTAAGCAGATGAAAGAGGCTCTAGAAAAAAATCAAATCAGAAATAATTTCTAAGATAGCTACAGAGATGATGATCATAAGGAAAGACATGCTTAATAACTCTCGAACAGTGACTCAAAAAAAAAGAGATTAAGAAAATGATGGACCCATGGATGCCCAACATAGGAAAGAAGTGAGTAGAAGAAAAGAAATTATAAAGATCACAGCACAAATCAATAAGGTTAAAACTAAGAAAACAATACAAAAGATCAAGGAATCAGAATTGGTACTTTCAAAGGATAAATAAGATTACTAAATCCTTAGCCAAACATGCCAAAAGGCACTAAAGACCCATATCAATGAAATTAAAAGTGAAAAAGGCAAAATTACCATAGACACTGAAATTCAGGAGAGTAAGAAACTAGTTTTGAAAATTTATATTCCAATACATTGGAGAGTGTGGAAGAAATAAATTCCTAGACACATGTGACTTACCACAATTGAGCCAAGCAGATACAAAAATCTTGAATAGATTAATAACAAGCAGTGAAATTGATCAGTACTATAAAGTCTACCAAGTAAGGAAAGCTGAAAACCTGATGGATTCATAGAGGGGGACTTTAATACACACTCTCACAAATAGGTCAGACAAGAACTCAGAAAAAAAAAAAAAACTTACACCACATTATAGAACAAATAGATTTAGCAGGTATCTCCAGTATTTCAGTAGTAGAGTTTTATCAGAACAGGATTTTACCAGAACTTCAAACAACTAATGCTAACAGTGAATTTTACCAGAACTTCACAGAAGTAACATCAACACTCCCCAAACTCTTCAATGAAACTGAAAGGGAGAGAATGCTGCAAAACTCATTCTACAAAGCCAGCATTACCAGGATATCAAAACCGGATAGACTCAACAGAAAAAGAAGGCCAACAGGCTCTATGGACAGATGCAAAAACCCTCAACAAAATACAGTCAATATCTGAGTTCATGAACATTTTTGTATCCAAACAATTCAGTTCACAAATAAAAGCATTTGGCAAAAATTTTTTCTTCTATTTGCAAACTCTGTAAGGGATGACAAACACGACCACGGCCCCAAGCAAACCCAAATACAGCTATCTTCTCCAAAATCATAAAACAAATTAAGTTTATAAACTGAGGTACTGCTATACTTGAAAACAGAATTCAACAAGTCACTGAAAAAAATCACATATCCTTACTAAAGTGGTTTCAACCTAGGGAGGCAAGGATTGGTATGACATAATTAAATCCATAAATACACCACAAAAATAGGATCAGGGATAAAATCACATGATCATCTTAACAGATATAAAAAAAAACTTTCAGAAAATCCAACATCCATTCATCATAAAAATCCTGAAGAAAATAGGTATAGAAGGACCTTATGTCAATCTAATAAAAGCCATTTCTAACAAACCTGCTGCCAACATCATACTAAGCAGGGAAAAACAAAGCTTTCCCTCTAACATCAGGACAGGAGGAAGGGTGCCCATTCTCACCACTTCTCTTCAATACAGTACTTGAAACTTCAGCCACAGAAGCCATGTGAGAGAAAGAAGTAGCAGGGAAACAAATAGGAAGAGAAGAGATCAGGTTATCTTCATTTGTAGATATGATCCTTTACACAGAAAACCAAAAAGCTCTACTACAGAGGATTCTGATAGCTAGGAAAAAAATTCAGCAAAGTGGCAGGATATAAAATCAAAACAAAAATCAACAAAGGGGCCAAAAACATCCTAGAGAAAATACAGCCCTTTCAACAAACGGTGCCAGAAAAACTGGTTATCCACATGTAGAAGAATGAAACCAGACCCATATGGTGCACCTTACACTAAAATCAAATCAAAATGTATTAAGGATTTAGATATAGAAACACTGAAATGTTAAAACTTCCAGAAGATGACATAGAGGAAATACTTGAAGAATTTAGTGAACAGAACTCCAGCAGTACGAAAAACAAAACAACAAATAATCACGCCCCTAAAGCAAGAGTAAACAAAAAGGATTAAAAATCTTCTACACAGCAAAAGAGGTAACAGAATGAAGAGATAACCTACAGAATGGGAAAATTATTGCCAGCTACTACTGTAGTAGAGGATAAATATCTAGAACAAATAAAGAACTTAAAAATGTACCCCCCAAAATAAATGACTCAACAACAAAAAGAGGAAATGAATTGAATAGAGATTCTCCAGAGTAACTACTGTGAAGCCATGTTCAGATTCTTTAGCCATTAGGGAAATGAAAATCAAAATAACTCTAAGATTCCACCTTATTCCATCCAGAATAACCACTAAAAACATCAAACAAAGAAACAAACCCCGGCAAGGGTGTGGAGACAAAGAAACCCTTCTACATGGCTGGGGGAATGTCAACTAGTACAACCACTATGGAAATCAGTATGGTGATTTCTCAAAAAACTAAACCCAGGTATTCCATGTGACTCAGCTCCACCTCTCCCGGGTATACTCCCAAAAGAGTTGAAGTCGTCACAGCACAGTGATATGTGCATGTCCACGTTCACAGCAGCACAATTCACAATATCTGAGAAGCAGAAACAGCCTAGATTCCTGTCAACATATAAATGGAGCAAAAAATATGGTAAATTTACACAGTGAAATCTATAAAGCCCTAAAGAAAATAAATTCACATCATTTGCAGGAAAATGGATGCATTGTGAGCCCATAATTTTAAGTGAAATAAGCCAGACACAGAAAGTTAAATACGGCATGGTTTCTCTTCTATGAGAAACTCAAAACTATAAACACAGTAAAATAAAGGAGAGATGGTAGGAAATTGAAAGGCAGACTGTTTTGGAGATGGGGAAAGGGTTTTGGGGGAAAGAAGGAGAGGAGTCGGGGAGCAGATTGAAAACAATCAAAAAATGAATTCCTCAAAATAAATGTGAACATTATGTATTGCATACATATGTCAATAAAAACACAACTAGATTATTCCCTAACAGCAGAAAGACAATGCACACAAGCAAGTCGTAAATAATGAACGCACACTTCTGGACAGCAAGGTGAGAGCTGTGGAGAAAGTGAAGCGAGGGAGCACAGCCCAGAGTGAGGCAGCGGCCAGCGAGGTTGTGACAGCTGAGACGGGGCCTGATTGGCCAAGGGGGGGCAGGGGCGGAAGTCATGTTCAAAGGTGAGGGGTGACTAAGAGAAACGACTTTGGGGGCATGCTCAGCGAGAAGGTGGAGGCCACTGTGGCTGCAGCACGGTGAAACAGACTTGTGTTAATTCTACTCAGAGATAGGAGTAAGTGACTGGAGTGCTCTTTTAAGTATTAGAAGATACTAGGGTGCTTTAAACTAGAAGGTGGGTGTGATATGACCTACCTTTTAAAAACTGATCACTTTAGCTACTATTTAGAGAGTGTATTAGAAGTAGTCAAGAACTGGGGCACAGAGACCAATCAGGAAACTACTGTTGTGGAGAACAAATGACGGCAGCTGGTCCTCAGGTTTCACTAGTAGAAACAGTGCTCAGAATGTAGACGAGATACTTAAAGGCAGTGTTGACAAGACCTGCTGATGGAACGGATGTGCAGAGTTAGGGAAAGAGAGCAATTAGGAACGACTCCTGGGTTTGGAAGGGATGGTTATGAGATCAGTAATAATGTGAAAGACTAAGAAACAAATTTGAGGAGAGATTCAGATAAGTAGAACATTAATAAAGTAAATGATAATATAATGATGTCCACAATGACATTTGCAGTAAATTCTGGTATTCACAAAATCATAAGGCATATGATTACCAGGTAGACGTTTTTTCTTGTTTTAAAAATCAGCCTATCTCAGGGCCAAGAACATTTTCAGCTCCAAAAATAAAAATTAAAGTCATCAAATTCTGGCCTTATATGGGCTCATATTATCCTGTAGAGCAATTCTAGCAACTCTGAGGAGTATGAAGACAAAGGAGGTACTTTTAAAAACGTGGTGAACTGAATTACACCTGCTTATCGCATTATAGTTAAGAGATCACGGTAACCTAACCACAACAGGATAAAGAGTAGGATTCAGAATATTTGAAATTAGGGATCTTAAATTTGAATTACACTATTCCTTTCCTTTAAAATTTCTATTGTACATATATGTGTAGATAGAATAGCTGTGTGTATTTCTCTTTGATATTATTGACAAAAAGTATGCTGTAAACATTGTTCTTAATGAATGATCAGCACTTTGTCATGATGTTTTTATTTTAAACGGAATAATCATTACATACCTGTAGCACATCGCCTAGGTCTGCTGTGCTAATATCTGGGTCCTCTGTGGTGTTGAAAGGCACAGGAGTTATTCGTACAAGGGTAAGCACTCTAGGTTCTGGATACCGCCACAACATCATCCCTGGGCTATCTTCAGTTTCATTATAAAACAAGACTTCATAGACACCAGGCAGTTTCAAAGGTTCTGTCAAATGACAATATAATCACATGCTTTTAAGTGAACATGTAACATGTTAGCTGGAATGGAAGTGCAGACCCCATTGGATGTGATCACCATGCTCTGGAAGGCTGTGGCCAGGAAGATCACAAGTTTGAGGTCAGCTGGGCAACTTAGCAAGACTCTGCCTGAAAATAAAAGAATAAAAGAAAAGGCGGGATTCTCTGCGTAAAAGCCCTCAGTTCAATCTCTGTACCATGAAAAACAAAACCCCACAAAAAAACCCTAAAATCACATATATGTGTTGGTTTCTGAAGAGTAGGAAAAAATACGGGAAGAAAAGAAAACATAAAGAAACTAGAGGTATAAAGTTGATCATTTTTTATGGTTTGAGACAGAAAGAAATCAAGATTTTTCTCAAAAGATAGAATTTAATAATGTATCATTTTATACTGCAAGTAAGATGTACAAGTGACCTTGATGTGTAATTATTTAGTGAACATTCATTTAAACACGCATTCACACACACATTTTCATGCACTAGTTGTTGCTACTTACCAGCATTTTGTATATACTGAAAAAGACCTGTCCGTAGATCATCTGAACTTTGTTCACTTTTAAAGGCTTGATTCTTTTCCACAGATGGCATTTGAGACACTGGTTCAGAAACTTGTGCTTCAAAATTTCCTTCCTCATTAAGATATCCACTGAGTAACTCATGTAGGAGAACTAAACAATTCAAATGTTCTTGACCCCAGAAGACCTTTAAAATGACATGAAAAACTCTAGCCTCTAAATACAATCATTTATTGAGCATAATTAAGTGCAATAATATTTAAATTGATATAAATCCATATTATCTTCAATTTAATTACTGATAAACTATACTTTTTAAGTAATTAATTTATAAAAGAATGAAATTCTGTTACTTAAATATATAACAAGAAAATCACTGTTTTTACCTATTGTGGGAATAGCATACATTCATATATTTATTCATTCATTCTTTTTTTTTGTACTAGGAATTGAACTCATGACCTTGCAATGCCCAGGCAGATGCTGAATTCATTCATTCTTGAGGATCAAACCCTGTGCATGGTAGGCAAATGCTGTACCACTGAGCCCCAAGCCTCTAGACTCCAAACTATAAATTTAAAATGCTAGACCCATGATGAAATTAAATTCAACTGAAGTAATATTTATGAATTCATTTAGCTAAGATGACAAATATTATGGTGCAAGAGAAGGCAATGGAGATCCTCTAGGTCAGCAATGGAAAAACTTTTAGAACTTTCCATGCTAACAAACAATCTGGTGTGGCACATGGTCATAAGTTACCCATCAAGGCCGTAGGCCAAATGTTAATAATAATAATAATGATGATGATGATGATGACAACCTGGTAGAAAAGCTTTGCACATTTTGTTATAAGATTATATAAATAATCTTTGCTATAGTATTCCTTTCTGTGTACTTTTACACTTTGGAGAGAAAGGAGGAACTTATTCAATAGACTTAAAACTTAGAAGGCTTCCGGCTTGTGTTTAGTGAGAATGAGCCAACACAAGAGATTTCCACATCCCCTCCCAGTAGGTACAGGAGAGTTTTACAGAAAAAGCAAGGTAGTTTCTTCTACTGGAGCAGACTTTTTTCTTTTTCTGGTTTTGAATAAAATTATTTGTAGTAGATGTATTACCAGTAGGTCATAGTGATTAATGCTAGAGGGTTGAAAATGTCAATAATGATAAATTTCTCTGAATATGCTGGGTAAACACAATATAACTATTGACTCTAAAAAAACAATTAGTATAGAGAAAAGAATATATAGAGGTAGAAAAAATTGGCCCTACACTTATGAGCAAGTTTAAAATCTCAAGCTTAAGTTCTCCAAAGTAAGATACAATACTAACTTTACTTTTGCTTTGATCAATATTATTTTCATAGGGTGCTGAAAAATAAAGATACGTTAAAAAGTCAAGCTGGAGAGAAAAATGCCATATTTAGCCTTTAAATTGTTAAGAGATAATCAATAATTATAATGTGGAGATGATGTACTTTGTTTCTACTCTAATTTTTTTAAATTTTTAATCTTTTTATTTTTTGAGATGGGATTTCACTATGCAGTTCAGGCTGGCTTTGAACTCACTTTGTAGCCCAGGCTGGCCTTGAACTTGCAACAATCCTCCTGCCTCAGTCTCCCAAGTGCTGGGATTACAGGCATGCACTAATATGACCAGCCTTATTTTTTGTTTTAATATGCAGTTACATTGCTGCATTGGAAAGCAAAACCAAACCATATTTGCTAATAAATATGTTAAGACTGATGACGCTAGCTACTAAAAATCTCAAAAGCAATACAGAGCATAACAGGATCTCCCAAAATCTTTATCTGTGTCAGTAGGGCTAGTGAAAAGTTGAGGCAATACAACTTTAAGATAAAACATGAAATTCTCATTTAATATACCTCCATTACTGACAACTCAGTCATTTCAATTTTCTATCATTGTGAATCTTGTGAGGTTTTGGATTCATGACAAGTGTGAAGGATATTAAATCATATAAATATTAGACTGAGAATCTATCCACAGGTCATCAAGAAATAAAGTGGATAATCTTTCACAGTCCCTACTTGGCTATCAGACAAATATACAAGAGTGCAATGTGACACAGAGGTTAGTCATCAGACATCACCCTAACAAAATTGCTATTATGAAATAGTTTTTACATATTGCTAGTGATGCTGTGTTTGAAACACGCTGACTAGTTTATAATTAGAAAAATTCTACACATTAAAAAAGTTTGACCTAGCCATTCTTATAGTTATATAGCCAAGAGACATGAAAGCATATCCCTACAATGAAAACTTTGATGCAGATGTTCATGCCAGTATTATTTGTTTTTTTTTTTTTTTTTGCGGTACTGGGGATCGAACTCAGGACCCTGCGCTTGCTAGGCAGGCGCTTATTCCACTGAGCTATATCCTCAGCCCCATGCCAGTATTATTTGTAAAAACCCAAAGTAGAAAGGCCCCAAATGTCTCTTGTGATGAGTAAGTGGTAAGGAAAAAGTTCTAAAACTATGATAATGATCACAGAACTCTGTAAATGTACTAAAAAAGACAGAATTTATATTCTAAATAGATCAAGTATACCTCAATAAAGCTTTTAAAAATTTATGAAGATAGCAATCTGACAATATGTGTAAATTTTAACACACATAGACTTAAAATGTAGTGAAACAGTTAAAAAAGAAAAGCTACTTAAAAGCTTATGGAAAAACAGGCTAATCCCCACAGACCTGTAGCAGACCACCTCTTAGATCGATGGATATTTTTGGTAGGGATTGCTCGGGGCTTGGATTGCCACTGTGTTTACACCATTTAGCTTCCAGATTGGCAGTACCACACAATGGTCCAACCAAAATCCGACTTCTTTCTTTGAGACTTGTTTTAAGGAGAAAATCATTTATGCTGAGTAGAAATGATGATCCAAGAATTATGCCTAAAAAATAAATAGAAATAACTATATAATTATTCCTGAAAAGATGGTTGGGAAAGGACTATATTTTTAGAGTGTCAATTCACTCTGTCACACTCCTCTTTTTCAGCTTGCTTTCCATCAGTTTCAGGCCATTTACACATAATTCTTGTTACAAAGCAGGTATACCTCATTCACATTCCTAACAAAGCAATATTTGCCAAAACGTTATGACATTTTCCATGTGTGAGCATTTTATGTTTTATGAGTAGAGACATTTTCATTAAATTGTGCAAGTTTTTCAAAGCTACATTAAGAATAAGAACAGCTGCTTCATTTGTCTGTAGTTAACATGACGGGAAAGGGCAATTTTCTGTTATTTCTTACAGCGACAGAGTACACTATATTACTTTGCTAGATACTCAGCCTTTTGACTGGCTCATGTTAAAATTCAAAACAATCAAAATATGTAACATGTGTTTTCTAAAAAATTTAGTTTAATCCAAACTTCACACATCATAACCACTTGGAAGTTTACAAAGTCTTAAAAACAGATAGTGGCAGGTTAGATTTATGAGAAAAACTATATGTTGTAGTTCAAAGTAAATATATCCAGCAAAAGAATACATTTTAAAATGTAGGTTTTCTTTTGAACTTAAAAGTAGGAGTGAGGATCAAAACCTTTTCATAAAACCAACAGCACACTTTAAGATGTTTAGATGCAAAGTTAGAGTGGTGAGTTCACTTTCCTCTCAAGGAGCTCATATTCTAAATTGTCACTGTGAATATTGAATTTCACCAGACCATGTTTGTAATGTTCAAGGTTTATTTTTCTAATGCTATTTGATCCTTTAAAAAGATGAAAGATTAAAAAACACCTTAGGCCCACAGTATACACATGTTTCAAAGTACAGTACCCACATTGACTTTTTAATTCTGTGGAGATTTGAAAACTTCATATATGTTGGAAATTTCTATTGAAGTAACAAGATACACAACTTCTAATTCTCCAAAGAAGACATCATATGCATAAATGTATTAGCAATAAGCCTTTGGTTAAAAAATTATTATGGTGGAAATCAATTTCTTAAGTGTATTTCATTAAATATAATGTGCCACTGAATTTCCATTTCATTTATAGAATTATCTTGATTCAAATCTACATTTCACTTAAAAATGCAGAAAATAAAAAATGGAGATAAAAATACATAAGAATTAAAAACCCAACTTTATTAACGAGATTTACAACCTAAGTCATAACATCCTGACAACTGTATTATATTTCCTAACTTCTCAACAGTAAACATCTGCTAAGTGAAACACATCAATTCATCATCCAGAAATTGTCACAACAGGATTATAAAGTGTAGGCTGAATGCAGTACAGTCGGCTAGACAATGACCATCACTGTGCTGTCAGAATTACAACACCCTTTATCCTCAGATACATGCATCTCCCTCTACTGTACACTGACATACCTGGTTATTTAGCCGTAATCTTAATGTAAATGTCCAACTAATCGTTGAAACACAATGTGTTTAAAAACCAAAGCCCACCTAAGTCGGTTAGCAGGTTTAATGGCTGTCATTATTCTTCAGGAACCCAGACTGAAAACACTTGGCCTGTTTTGAGGGCTCTTCCTTCAACAGATTTCTAGAATTTAATCTCCTTTCTTTCTTATGATACTGTGGGGTGACCCGTGTCTTAACATTGGCCCCGCCCTTTTTATCTCTGAACTATATCCCCAGACCTTTCTATAGTTTTTATTTTTGGACAAGCTCTTGCTAAATTGCCTAAGCTGGGCCTGAATTTGCAACCTACTGCCTAAGCCTCCTGGGGTACTGGGATTGCAAATGTAAGTCACCACTCATGAACATTTCTATTTCATTCTGTCCAATTTCATTCTTTTCCTAACTTCATTATTTTACATCAAGGAACAGAGACCTTATTAATTTAAGTGATTGACAGGGTTAGCTACATTATTTTCAAGTTCCAACAGACTCAGTATCCTAGAGGCAAGGACCATCTCATTCAGTGAAATTCTGGGCACTGTACTTTATTCAGGATCTGTTTCACTAAACTGAACTGACAGTTTAGAATATGATCCTATTTTTGGCCATCTCAACAGTTTTAATTGGTAGATAGGAATTAAAACTGCTTAAATCTTTGACATTCTTCATTTTGCATTACAATAAAAGACAAAATAATAGGACTAGAACAGATCTTAAAGGTTATTCTCTTCAAGTCCCCATCTTTTTTAAAAAAAAAAAAAATTTTTTTTCCTATTTTATAGTAATTTTAGACCTACGTAAACGTTGCAGAAGTACAGTATTCCCATATATCCTAACCCATCTATGTAAGTACAAATATTGAAATCAGTAAATTCATACTGATATAATAAAACTATTAAGTAATCTACAGATATTATTTAAAACTTGCCATTTCTCCTACAAATGTCCTTTCTCTGGTTCAGCATCTGATGTAGGATTCCCATTTAATTTAGGTGTCAAGTCTCTTTAGTTTTTAACATGCAACAGATCTCCAGGTTTTTTGGTCTTCCATGACCTTAAGATTTTTGGATTGTCCAAATCAATTATTTCGCAGAGCATGTTATGGACTGTTGGCAAGAGTTCTACAGAAGTGATGCTCTTAGGGCATCTTATTGGGGTATGGGATAGTTATTTTATTACTGGTAATACTGACTCTGGATTACATGGCTAAAGTAGATCTTGCCACTTTAGAGTTACTATTTTCCCTTTTTCTAAATAAGTATCTGTGTGTGGGGTGATTCTTGAAGATTCACCATCTCCTTTTCCCACTGATGTTTCCTTCCTTCAATGGGACTCACCTGTAATGATTACTACTGTGATGTGTGACACTGCTGGTTTCCCATTTCCTTTATCCAGAACTGTCTCTTCTACTTCATTTATTAACTTGCTTATTTACATTGGTAAATACTGACTATTCATTTTGTGAGTGACAACTCCATACAGTATTACACATTATTTTGATGTGTAAACTGGACCAGCATTTGGCATATTTAAGTTGGTTCTTGTGTTCTTTGGATATACCTCATCATTATTTAAGACCCTGTGTAGTTCTGGGCCACAAGATATTTCTAGCTCAACTTCCATTTTTCCCCTCCTACTTAGGCATCAGCCATTTCTCAGTGTTTGCTTTGAATTTTTATTGCAAATGATATCTGGAAACAAAAATCTGGATGGTAGATGTGCTCACCGCTACTAGGGTATCACTGCCTCCAGGCCCTTCCTGCAAAGAATGCTAAGTGTATGTATACTAACGAGTGTATACACACATCTATATTAGTTTCTGTATGTAGTCATCTGCATGTATACTAAAATCTCTGAGTTTATACTGATACCTTTGGTTCTAATTCAATACCACAGGGAAATTTCTAGCCTTCTACCTTTGTTTTTCATTTCTGTGACTGTGAAATACTGCTGAGCATTCCTTTCTGGTATGTTTGTTTCTCATCTACTCTAAAACATCAGCTGGAGTGACTGGTCAAAATTAATGCAAAAGAACTAAGATAGACATAAAGGACAACTTTAAGGAAAGAAATTATCAAAGAAAGGAGAAGAGTGAGCTGATAATTCTTTTCTTTAAGAGTGGGTTTTACAACTGTTTGTCTGAAGCACACCAAAGAATGAGATTACCTTTCTCATGCTATAGCAGCTTTCTTTCATTTGTACAAGAGTATCTGACAGCATAAGATAAAATCTCAGCTCTCTAGAAATAAAATACTTATGCTGTATTATCTAAATTAGTGTATGAGGTTTTGTCAAAAAAATCTAGTATTGAAATAAAATCACTATGACTTATGAATACTCAGAAAGTTGCATATCTGCTCTCAAAGAAAAACTTAAGTAGAGTTAAGGCTCTTCTTAACTCCTAGTCAGTATTCACTGACTATGGTAGGTGAGGATCAAAAAATTGTCTAGGCTTGAATTATTACAAAAACAAATACGGAAATGTTCAGAGATTTTGTGTCACTGTAGGCACCACTAGATTGATGAACATTTCCTTCCTATCTTCTTGAGCAAAGAGAATGGGATAGCTGGACTTCCCAAGAAGGGAAGACTGGAGTCTTGGAATGCTCTTTGAGGCCATGCCCCTGATGACCTAAGAACTTCTCAGATAAGGCCCACCTATTAATGTTCCACAGTACGTCTCAATAGTGCTACACTGGAGATGAAGACTTCAACATGGACATTCAACATTCAAACTATGGTAGCAGGAATTGACACACCAGGAAAATGGCCCAGAATTAGAGTCAATGGTCATTTGGGAGCCAGTGACAAGAAAAAAGTGGACCAGATGCAGAAGGAAGCACAATGTACCTAAGGTGTAGACTGCAGCTGAGATGGATTCTGACTCACCTACTGCCACATTACAGTGGTAGCAGAATCTAATGATTGGTTTCTCTGGACTGGGAAGTTGCCACGTTTAGTAGAATTTCTTGTTATTCAATGGAATTTGACTTGGTTCAGGTAGGAGAATGAGATCCACCAAAAACAAATGGGGCATAATACTACTTTTGGGAAAGAGATTCTTCTTGCTTTTCAGTCTTAAAATTAAGAAAAGGCAGGCACTGGAAACCACCAATGGAGCCTGAGGCCAAAGCAAATAATACAGAAGGCAGAAACCGAACAGATTCTGCCATTCCTAGGTACAGGAAAGGCTTGGAGTTTTTCACCTCCATGACACTGGCTAATCCATTTTAGATCCGCAAGTGTCCCAACCAATGTCCCAGCTTCTAACAGTGGGATTCTGAAGGGTAACCCACTGTCTGCCATTTCCCCCATCTCCTGTTTCAGTGAACTGCTCTATTCTCATGGGTTTAGTAATAATTTCTGCCTTTTTGACAGGGCATCCATAAGCAGCCCTAATTTTTAAATAAGTGCTACTCCTATGCTTCTGTTTAGAAGGAATTTGGACACTTTGGATCAATCTGATATTTATGTATGCATGTACTCATTATTGAACCATTGACTGGTTGTCTAACGTACACTGGTATGCAAATATAAAGTAAAGAATCCAAAATTTTCTTTCACATCAGATTTTCTCAAGTTCTGAGATCTCAGTAAGTGGTAGGGGAAAGTAACCAATGACATTTGTTAGACAAGAACTGCTAAAGAACATGAATGTTTCTTTATTATCATACAAACTTAATTTTTTTGCTTTCTTTTTGTTCATTTTAGCTATCAGTTCTTTTATGCAAATTATAGGTTTAATCAAGTTGCTGTCCATTTTTCTTCTTTCTGTCCATTTTAATTCTTTTCCCCAGTAACCTCCCTCTCACTCTACTCTTCCTTTTCTAATCATCTAAAGTTTACATCTTCCTGTCTTCAAGTTTACCAGCACGGACCATGGACTTGTTTGAACATCTCCGTGAGAATATAATATGCTAATGATGGCAGTAAGGACATAGAAACAGGCATTGCCTAAAGTATCAAGAAATTACATAACCTACAGATAATGAATGTGCCAGGTATGGTCCCTTCTGCCTACTTTCTTTTCTTTCTTGCCATGTAACTACAAGGAATTTAGGTATGGCTCGCTCATGAGACTTACACTAACTCAGCTAACTCAGCTCATCCCTATGTGTCTTTCTTGCTCACTACATGCGCACCACAGTGACTGTGCCTCTCAAAGAAGGACCTGGTTCTTTGTGGCATCATAAACAGTTCATCCACAGGATGACCTTTCAAGTTTAAAATACAGGCAGCTCTTTTGAACATTTCCCGCTACATTTTAAGAAAGCTATATCATAACAAAATTACATGTTAGTTCAAGTGGTCTTAATCTTGGTGTAAGTGACCAATAATAAGAGATTGTGGTGACCTGTAATAACAGAGTAGTGATGAATTTCAAAAAGAATAATCTCTGGGCAAGTGACAGGGTTATTAATTTTTTTCCCCTCTGGAAAACTTGTCTATGGGACATCATCCTTCCCTTTTTAAAAAAATTTTTTCATCAGGAGACATACTAAGTATCTTTCTTGGGATAAAATGAATCTTGCTTTAAATATCAACACACATAATAAGCCCTGCGCAACAGAGGACACTGAAGAGTTCATGTACATGGGATACTTACACATTTAAATCTGGTATAAAGGGCAAAAGAAAGTGAGTGAAGGTAAGTAGTTTTCTTCTTTCTAGTGGTCCTGCAATCTAGTGGTGGTAAGCAAAATGCCCACAAGTGGGATTATAAAGGCATCTCCCCTCGCAATGGATCACTGGAAAAAGTCAAATAATTTTGTTCACTTCTCTCTCTGTGTTTATAGCCAATATGACAAAGTGTTTACATTTGTTCTCACTGAGAGAACGAATGTATGTTCTGATATGCTATCCTTAACATTTTTTTTACTTTAACTTTTCTAAGTCTACAAGTTTTCAGAAAGAAAAAGTTTAAATCAATGTTATTAAAATTTAAGATAGGAAGTAGGAAGATAGACTTTTGTTGAATGAGAAGGGCCTAAGAGATGGGCATGGAAAAATAATAATAGTATGTGTCATGTGTATATAACAACTACCCACAATGACTGCATCCATAATGTACTGCAAACACGGACTAATAAAAAAACTAAAATAAAGTTTTTCGTAGACTTTTGGATAAAGTTGCTTTAAATAAAAAAAAATTATCACCTTGAAAGCATGAACATTATTAGCTACCCAATTATTCATCAAGCCAGCTTTTAGAAAAATTCAAATTCTGGAGTAAATTCTAGGCTTTCAGCAAGGTGATATCCTTCACCAGATTCCTTCCATGTAAATAACTGGAGAGACTGCAATATAGCAACATGAGAAAGACAAGAAGGAGAGAAATGGCTCCCCTGGTCCCAGGAAGGATTTAAGAACTGGTATGCAACTAGAATGTAATTCTCAAAAATGAGTAAATTAATAGTGGTAAAATACTACTAATTAACAGACCTTCAGTGGGTCTCACAAGTTCCTCCTTTGATGTCTTTTATTCTCTTCCAAGATCCTCTGTTGTATTTGGCACTTGTCTGATCAGTTCATTTTGACTGAGAATATAACCTCTTCTCTCTACCTATTTTCAATCAACAGAAAGCTTCTCTCCTGGATTTTTCACTGACCTCTTACAAAAGTCTGTGTTTATATTTTCAGTTTCAGTTTTAGAAAACTAATAGCAGATATTTAATTAAACTAAATGAGGTGTAGCAACATTGAGAAGTAATTTCAAAAACAACTGGCATGATAAACGAACCTTACTTTGCATACTGACATATTTTCATTAAATATAAAAATGTAGCTCATTCAAAAATGTAGCTCATTCAGTTTCATGATCTTTAAAATATTTCATAAGACTAATAAATACAAGCCATGTGTTTTAGAAATACTTACAAAACACTTCCAGCTCTACATCACCAGTATCTACTAGACTCTAAATCAGCTCTTATTTTCTACATGCTGACTGAACAAAATACAATTTGAATCAAGCTTCAGCATATCATTAGAAGGAGTACTCAACAATGACATATGTTCGGGAAGCATATCCAGGTAATTTTTTTTTTAATCCAGCTTGAACTAATCTTAGGCTACTAGAAAATCAGAAAGCATGTGTTGGAAACATACAGAAGCTAATTTGCATAACAGGGAAGCATGGAGTACCTCAAAAAGTGAGGTGGGGACAAATTTTCTATGTATGACACATAAAGACATGACCAGCTCCTCAAAAATAAATCTTTCCCCATTTCTAGTTCTTTCAATTCATTCTTTTATAGCATATAGAAATGACATAGAGGTGCTCTAACCATCAAAAAACATTGATTAAAATGCACACATTGATCTGATCTTAATTATATTCAATTCTGTAATAAACCATATGTGTGTGTATATATGTATGTGTGTGTGTGCGTGTGTGTGTGTACCTACTAGTATAATCAATTAAAATATAGGATAAAATTGACATGTGGAACAAAACATAACAAAACAGAGAGCCTCATGGACCTTCAAGTAGTGAGATGCCATTGCTCCTAACGAAGTAACTTAAACCTCTGGTCATACAATGAGCCCAAGTGAATGACCCACCTACGAGCATGTATTCCCTCTCCAAAGCACCTGATGCCTTCTCACAGGCAGGACTACCAGTGTCCTCCTGCACTCTGGCCCAGCGTCACTGGTGAGTGAAAGCTGGAATCCCTAGTCTAACGCAAAGCTCATCTGCAGAAACAGGGAAATATATATACACAACATAGATAAGATAATTGTACTACTAATTTGTATTGCTTTATTGAAAGGAATAGTTAATGTTTAATTGTTTGGTCAATCTTACATGTCTACATTTGTGTATCTGAGTGACCAATTTGAAGATAACAATATGTAATACAATAACCATGTTAATTTTCTGTCACCTTGTTTGAAATTCTATATCATATTAACTGTTTTTGTGTGGTTTTGTTTATGTCTTTGTGTTTGCTAATTTGTTTTTGCTTATTTTTTTCCTCTTTAAAATAAAAAAATAGTAGAAATAGGGAAATGGAAAACTAATAAGAAACCAGAAAGATTTTTTTCTTTAACATAAAGAAAGGACAATTTCTCATGGAGGGAGAAATGACTACTGAGTTGGCTACTTATTCTTGGCTCTTTTCTAAAAGGTATTTTGTGTGAAATGTTCTAAAACTCTAATACCCTGGCAAACATTTTAATTAGGTAGAAATACCAAAGGGGGAGGGAGGATATGCTTTGCCTCCTTCTCCTCCAACCTGCAAGCATGCTCTCTGTTTTCACAGTTGTGTGAGTTTATTGGAAAAAGGAAACTTGATCTGATTGCGTGGCTGTGTTAAAAAAAAAATTGGTACATTTGACAACATACTGGAGAGTGCAGGACAATTTTTTAATGAAGGAAAGAACAACGGCAAATGCATGCTTAAAAAGTTTCTGAGATAGATATAGTAGCAGAAATTCCTGCTGCTAAATCCAATTTTTTTTTACTCAATCATGTGGGTAGAAGAATTGGTATAAATTTAATGTTGAAAGAACATGACTTGGTAAGCAATTTACTACAATGGCTTAGAAACTGGTCTTCAGCCATATAACCCAGGTTTTCAAAAACTGGTAGAGCAGAAAGACGGGAAGCCAAGAGAGAGCCGCTCCAGCTTAGAATGTTGCAAATCACTCAACCTCTGCACTCTTTCCTCAATGCAGAAGTTAAGTAACCACTTAACAGTCTACCCTGCATATCACTTGGGCAGTGTATTTATTCACATTAAGACTGTTCTGAGCATCACTTGGGCAGCTGTCATTTCCCCAGGATGATTCTTGTTTGCATGAGATATACTCATACATCTGTTTATTTATTTATATATAATTTTAAAAATACTTTTTAGTTTAGAACATTGTATTTGCCTTTGATGTTTGTTTCTAGTGAAATGTAATAATAAGTTCTGGTTATTTTCTTTTAACGATTTGGGTTTATTTTAATTGTGAAAAATAACCTATAATTTTGTGCCACAATATATAAAAACTCTTACCCTAAGGGTACATTAGATATAATTTTTATAGTTCTTCAGAACTCAGTGATACTCTTTTACAATACAAAATGGACACATTTGGGACACTGAGACAGAACTAGGAAGGGTCAAAAGTTCTAAGAAAGAAAAACTGAAAAACAGAAATGTTAGTGTATCAGAGAGGAAAAATCTGTGTTAGCAAATGGAAAGACAAGGGCCTGGGGATAGAGCTCAGCGGAATAAGCGCCATCCTGGCAAGTGCAAGGTCCTGAGTTGGTCCCCAGTACCCCAAAAAGAAAAAAAAATGGAAAGACAAAAAAGGTATCTCCTTATTGTCAAGTATTCATAATACAGAAAGAATAGAACTTGAAAGAAGAGGTAAAACTAAAAAAATTCCAATAATGGTCAGTGAGTATAATTCTATGGGTGGTGTTGACAGAGTTGATCAACATCTGACAAGTTACCCTATAATCAAAAAGGAAAAATATTATTATAAAGTGTTTATGGACCTTCTGGACCAAACAATATGGAACTCATTTGTTATTTATTCAAAACAAGGGGGTTCAAAAAGTCATTTACAATTTAGATTAGGTCTAATAGGCCAAATAATTGAAAAAGACAGGATAGTGAAATTATAGCAGCCAAGAAAAAAAAGAAAAGGCTAACATGACAGTAAATTGTGTTGTTCAAAGAAAGACAATAATTCAAAAAAGAATTCAGAAAGGGACTAGATACTATTGTCTAGATCATAACATTGTGTGGTGTTTTAAGATATACCATACACAGAAAAATTATTCAATAAATTTGATAAAATTGTCATTTTTATATTTCCTGTTATCGTATAGAAATTCATGAAAAAAAACTATACAATTCTTGGTTATTCTGTGCTGAAATAATTGGACCTGTAAGTGGTTAAAACTAGCTCAATGAGCTTAAGCCTTCGGTTCCTTGACATTTATGGTCTCCAACACAGAAATGGAGATAATGTTAATATCTCAAAGATCCCAGATATCATGGGTCTGTCTGAGATGGTTATGGAGATGGAGTAAAGTTTTTCTTTTTAGTTATAATTACATCTGGTTGGTATATTTGGCTAATTCTAAATGCAGTATGTTTGGATCATAAGGTCTGTGGGGGTAAAGGATAAAAAGAGTTCCTGATAAAGAAAAATATGACCCAAAGATAATTTTTAGTTCAAAAGTTAACGATCTACCCAGGCACAGTGGTGCATGTATGCTCATATATCCAGCATGCGAGGCAGAAGCGGGAGGATAACTGTGAGTCTGAGGCAGCCTAAACTACACAGGGAGAACCTGCTTCAAAAAACCAAAACCAAAACCAAACAGAAAAATAAAGCAAAAAAATTAGTAATCCTTGACCTTAGAAGTTAAATGGTGTGATTCTGTTGAGAGAAAGAGGGAAGGAAGATACACAAAGACCAATATTTTCTGAGTACTAACGACTGCCCTGCATCATGTAGGTACCTGCCACATACTGTCACCCAGTCTTCTTAACAGCCCTGTGAATTGCTCAGGCTTTCAGGTGAGGAACTGTTGAACAGCTTTTACCACAGTTAATGTGCTAGCAAGTAGCAGGGTGGGATGCAGATTCTGTCAGCCTCCACTAAGCACTATATTGTTCCATAAAAAGTACTATTAGTGCTTAGAACTTTCATTTTCCCTGTGGTAAGAGGGTTTTAAATAAATGCTTTTTCCTGACCCCAGCCTCAGTATATTATGCTGACATGGTCAACAGGTTCTGGAGAATGGCCGGTGTGTAAAAGAACATCTCTGATGTGTTTTCAGTCACTTACCACTGCTTCTGTGGAGAAGTGGGTAATTTGCTGTGACCACAGGCAAGACTAAACGCTGAGAAATTCAGCAGGGTGGGTAGAGATTTCTTATAACCTTTGCTTTCTTCTATAGTTCTAGGGGTAGAGCTATGACAATACATGCCCATTTTTCTGAAAACTAACCTAATGGGTCCTATCTGCAGGATGCAAAAATACTTCTAATACTTAATTACTGAGACTGGAATGTTGTTTCTCCAATAACACTCTGCATTGAGCTATCTTCATGTTAATTGATAACTTTTTTTTTTTTAATCTCAAAAGCCTCTTTTTCTTCTGTCCAAGAAACATCCTCCTTTAACATATGTATATGTGATTTTATACCATTGTTTTTAACCAAATGCATCTAAATCTAGAGAAATGAATTTTTCTTTACCACACCTTTGTGAAAACTAAAAGAAATAAAAGCATTAAATTTCTTTTCTCCTATCATACACAAGACACACACAGGCCAGTGTAATGGGACAAAATCCTAAGAATGCATAACCTGAGGCCAACATCTATATTAAGTTTGGAATTCGGTAACTGAAACCCATGGCAAGAAATAAACTAATTTAGGTAGAGACAAGATTTGGATTTAAGTGGAAGATTATCATAACTGCACTGTATTTCTCATTAGAAGGTAGCAGAATCTTATGAAGACTTCATACTTTCCAAGAGAAGCATATTTATACAATTAACAATTCTTTTGTTAAGAAAAAAAGCTTTTCATTATTGCATGTGGACACATGTGGGCTATGTAAAAACACAAGAGATATGTAACACACGGTAAACAGAAAGTAATGATCTTAAACAGGCCAAATCCTTGAACTCGTCATTAATAAATGTCTCTTCTACATGCAGCTACCCAGGCTGCTGGGAGCCTGTTTTCTTGAAGTACTTCAAACACCAAAATCCAGGAACATTTATTATTTTAATCCATTACAGGCAGTGCTTGATTTAACTTTATTGGTTGTGGTGCTGGTGGTGGTTATAAGTGGGGGTACAGCAATGTTCTTTTACACATCATTTCAAAAGGGCTTAATTATATTTTATAGTTTGGGCCAGGAATCCTGCTTGTTTTTTGTCTAGCAAGGTTCAAACAGAGTTCAGGTCAGTGATGAATCAGAAGAAAAAGTCAGAGATGGTTATCTCTCTTTAGTGAGCTCATCTCCCTCTAGAAAGACTGGGCAGGTACATCATGTTCACCACACCACAGCAGAGGAGATTACTCTGATAGCCTAAGATTCTTGCTTATTAGGAAGTTTTCATTTTGCATACGGCACTGAAATTAATACATTAGAGATTCAATACTGTGGTTACTTTCTGTATCTATGAAGCTACTGTCTTATGTATTTAAAAGATTTCCTTTCAGAATCCAAAATAGCAATAATAACCATAAGCACTAACACAAAAATGTACCTGAAGAATAAGAATTACATAACAGACATTTAAAGATATATATAAGGTCTTTACAATGGAAAAGTGAATTTATGTCACAAAACAGAAGATGCACAAGGCTGCTGAACATACTTTGCTTGAATGAAAGAATAACTACATAAACATTCCTGAAAAGCAAAAATCTATGAATTCTTTTAAAATGTCAAACATTCCTAATTCTCCTTTTTTTGAGACATGAAAAAGACTGTATCTAAGGTAATGGTTTTAACGTTGCTTATTAGTGTCCAAAAGTCTATCTATTCACTTTGCAATCACGGGAAAGAGAATAAAATTGGTAAACTGAGATTTCTTCTTTGCTGAAAATTATTTCAAAGAAGGCAAGAATTTCGGTAGCTCATCTATTGATGGTTTTCATCTTTCATTATATTATAAATAACATGAGAAAAATTTTGGGAAAAGAGTTATAAACACTTTTCTAGTTCTATTTATTTCCCATTCAATTTTTAGAACTTCCTATTATGCTTTTTTTCTTTTTTTAAATGCCTCAATAGTTCACCAGAAATTTCAGGAAAATATCATCACTCAAAAAAAGTCTGTAACCTACAGGTAATTTAAAGGTAAAAAAGAGGTACATGCCAGTCCACCAGTAGCAACTTTGAACCTTGTTATAAAGTAATGGGAGGGAATGTGACCGGGATTAATAGTGGTCCGCGGGCCTGGGACGAGGGAGTGTCATGTTTCACGGACTCTAAGCCATCTGTTCTGCCCGCCTACATTTTACTTCTGCAAAACCATAAACGTACCTCTACCTTAGGGACTATAGAAAGGCATTAGAACTCTTCTGCTTTTCATTATCACAAGATTCAGTAACTCATTTCATTGTCAAGATAATCCCCTTTTACTCTTTCTTTTGCGCTTGTGTGCTATGCCAAAATGACAAATAAAATCCCAGATGTTACAGACCCAATGAGGTCTCCACCTTTCCTTGAGTGTTGGGTTTAAACTACTTGGGACACAGTGTCAACAATGACAGAACCCTTATGCCCACACCCAATATTCATTAAGATTTGTTAGTGATTTGTATAGCTGTCTACAAGCTATACTTCCACCTCAGCCCTCAGTGGCTGCTTAAAGTTAAGTCTGTCCTCTGGCTTTTACTGTCAAAGAATTAATTTCCTATTGTTCAAGCGCTGGAAAGAGATGCTATTTCTTTCTAAAAGTAACAAGGGTCTTTGGGGTATTGTAAAAGGCTTATTATTGCAACATTATTTTAGGTAGTCATATCTAATTTAATGTTTTATTTCCCCTCAGGCTGACTTGCATCTCTATAGCATCCAAAGGCTATGACAACGTTTAAGAGATTTTCCTTAGGAGATCCAGTTAACTATGGAATGAAAACCTTTGTATTAATTAATAACCTGGTTTCACTTTTCAGTACCTGACAAGGAACTTGTTTTAAATATTTTATTGGTCATGAATTCTGTGACCATGAGAAGAGGCATTTTGTGTACATGAAAATAAGGTGGCTGTTTTCTTTCTCTTGTTTAGCAACAAAGTACATATGGACGACAGCAGTGCAGGTAGTGAAAGTTCCTGAAACCACAGTTCCGTGACTAGAAGGAGCTGAATTCACTGGTTTCTGTGTGCACGACAAGTCCCGATGTATCTAACAACATGAGTCCTTATAACTTTTTCCCAATTCTGACTGAAATGGTACCAGAATGGTCCTGCTTAGGTTCTTTCCCTTTGTGCTGCCTGAATTGTTTTTATCCTATTTTCCTCTTCTTTGTCAAGATGGAAGTTGCGAATATCAGTACTCCTGAGAAAGAGGAGGGCAGCCTCAAGTAATTTCACAGCTCTCAACTACATACTCTTGTTTGCTGAAATCTAGGAAGTGTGCCCTAATAGAGCCATGATATCCTCTGACAAGCGGAGCTACAGCGTGCAACTCACTCTCTACGCTGCATGTGGAAACTGCTGCACAGTTACTTCAGAATTTATAACTGCAGATTATGGTTTATCCAAAATGACACACTTTCAATGGCAATAAAGATTGTGTTGTGTACATATGTGGTGGAAAGATTTTAAGTTTTTATTTAAAGAACATATTATAGAATAGATAAATATTATCCGCCTTAACACCTTTCACTAACATATAATTTCTAAATTAGATTCATTTTATTACTCATAAAAAATCATCAGATTTTCTGAAATATATACCACTTTTAAAAATACAAGCATTATGTCTACTAAATCAGAATGTTAGGGCCATTTTACCAAAGACACTTGGGAGAATGTAAGTATTCTAGCAGAAGCAGTTAGGCTATTGTAAGTCACTCCTGTACAAGCATCTGCAGAGTAAAATTAAAAGCAAGTTCCTTGAAACTCTCATACTTTTAGGTCACAAAATAGTACAATTTAGAATGGTTGGATTTTTGTTTTTTGGTAAAGTAGAAAATATTTAACCGCTTCATTTTGTTTTGATCACTTCAGTGAGTAAGTTATAAATATTTGGTTTTAAAAATGAGTAAATGAATATGAAAGCAGTTCAGATTATTTAAATGTACTGACAATGTTTGGGGCAAAACATTAACTTTCTTCTTTCACGCTTTTATTATTCGCTTTTCAGATACTTTCTATAAGATTATGACAGGCTGATAGAAAAATGTAATCTTTAAGTAAACTCAAATATTTTTTGCATCTCTGACAAATGAAGGAACATGCCTACAACACATTCAACGGGCATTTCTCTAAATATTACTGAGCATATAAGATTCTTCTAGCATTACAAATTTATTTCAGCTCCTAAATTAAAATTCATCTGGAAAAGACTATTTTCCCCTGTTTATATAACATTGTCACATAAAGAGTGTTAAAAAAATATTTCACTAAAAATAGCTTGCGTAAGTTAGGGATTAGAGTATTTCTGCTGCTATAATTGTTCCTTTGTAGTTTTTTCCATGATGTTTTGCACAGTGTTTTTGACTGTGTTTATTAAAGTCAGCACATCAAAAAGGATCAAAGAGAAAGTGAGTGAGAACCAAAGAAACCCCACATGTGTTGTCTCATTGGGGAACTATGCAGATTTGAATAAACAAGTGCAAATTGTTGAGGTTTTAATGAAAATTTCTACAATTATTTTATCTTAAGTCATTCTATACAATAACATCTGTACAGCAGATGGCTATACTGTACCAAGGCAACGCTCCCTTTTCTTTCTCTGTTTAATAGTACATCTGAGATGACTACTTTTGTCACTGTGCTCAATTTGGTTCAGCAAATAATCTGAAAAGCACAGCTGCTACAGATGGTCACAATAGTTATATAAACTGGAAAATCAAAGACAGAGTTAAGTAGTTCTGTATTAGATTCAAATATGAAAATCTGACGTTAACCCTTTGAGTTCAAAGATATAAGTATAAAAATTTTGGAATGTAGAACCATGTCACTTGAACACTACAAAAGGAATAATGACTACTTGTGTGTGTGCATGTACATATATGTACAAGTACTTTGGTAAGTTTTCTTTTTGTTTTGGTTCTTGAGACAGGATCTCGCTATGTACTTCAAGCTTGCCTTGAACTTACAATGTAACCCAGGCGGGGCTTAAACTCACATTGATCTTTTTGCCTCAGCCTCCTAAGTGCTCGGATTACAGGCATGTGCCACCACGCTTGGCTGTACATGCACTTTGGTGATGGATACTACTTACCACTTATCAAAACTCTACCTTGAAAAAAAACACGTTTGCATATATTTCATATAAACTACATAGAATGACATTTCAAGACATTTAAGAACAAGATAAAGTTTAAATTATTTTAAAAATAAAATTAAAATTAATTTTTTAAAAATATGAAGGAATCTTTAAATTAAACATTTCCTAGAAATCATCTTTTAGCTATACCTAGAACTTGATACAATCTTTTTCACCTAATCAAAATGAATTATTTTGCTGACTTTGTCATCTTTTTGTTTCAGCATCCTATATCATATAAAGTTAAAATGTGGGAAATTTTGATGTTTTTTATGATCTCAAAATAAAATTTTTCCTATTAAATGTCTAACTTCAATTTGGATTCAGTTTGACCCAAATAACTATTTTAGAATATTATCTGGACACTACCAGTAAGGATTTATAAAGTATGCCTTAGAAAAAGGTCTAATTTCTACTTCTAGGTTTAACTATATTTAAGAACTAACTGTAAAAGGAAAAGACATATGTAGTTTTTTGAGGAGAGGAAGACAAGTTCAAAATAGGCTGAGTCTATTAATTTATATTGCTAGTGAGAAGATTTTAGTGACAAATGTTTACTAAAAATAGACACCATTTTAGTGGATAAAATATAAGAACATATGAATTTAAAATAAGGACTTTAAAAAAAGAAGAGAAGGCTTTAGAATTGAACACAGTATATTTAAATTCTTCCACAGTCCTAACCTTTCCCTGCTATGAATAAGGTACAACTACAAAGGCGTGAGAATCAGTCCAGTGTCCTCTGGGCTGCTATTTATTTGTGGATAAATCAGACATCATAGCATCCAGTGTTTAATAGTCTTACATGTCCCATGCAAGTTACATTTTTCATTTCTAACTTTAAAGATAATAAAAAATACAGAGCTTTAAGCTGGCTTGGTCACAAATATTTCTGGTGAGGAAGAAATAAATCATCTATGTTTTGCCTTGAAATTCATACATTTTAACAGTAAAACTTTATCTCAAGTTACTGTGCCCAAGTAGATCTGTGGAACTAAGTTACAGTTAGTCTCCAGCTGCCACATCATTATTGTTTGTAAGCAACTAGGTTGCACATAGTTTAAGAGCTTATTTCACCTCTGGACTATCCCACAGCCCCAAGTTTTCTCCCTACAAATTAAAGTGGAAAAAAAGATAGTTCTTTTTGCTATTTTTACTTTCAGAGTAAATTTTCTGGCATTGTGCCCTAAACTTTTACAGTAGCACTTTCTGTGATTGAAAACTATGATTTCCCACCTGGGTGCTACCTTTTCTCCCCCCGCCCCACTCCTTCTGCCCACCCTTTTGGATTCAGCATGGAAAGCACATAACAACTTAGTCACGGTAGCAGAAGAGAAAAATGTACATGTCACTGCCAGTTAACCTCTCACCTCTGCACCGATCAATGACATTCAGTTTGCAGGATCCAGGCCTCCGCAGGGCTGGGCACAGAAGCACAGCCTTTCCTTGCCAGGTGTTGCTACCTGAGAAAATGCCTCAAAGGCATTCTTAAAAGTTGAACCTTGGCTTCTACTTGTGTAGCATATCTGCAACCACAGCGATTTTTCTTTTTAACTCAATTGTTGCCAGGGAGTTACTGCAGGGCATTAGAATCACCTGTGGTGCTTACTGAAGTGGCGGGTCAGGCCACATGGTCAGGATGGTGTGTGAGAATCTGCATTCCCAGCCAGGGCCCAGGTGATGCTGATGTTGCTGGCCCTGAGGTCACACTGTAAGAACCACCATTCTAACAGCTCACAAAACATGACACTCCTGTTGCACCACAGCTATTTTAAGTGAAAAGAAATTAGGAATTAACAGTTTTAAAGATAGCTGTAGGAACACACCTCAAGAAGTAGATGCAGACACTTCGGGGCATTAAAACATCTAGGCTCAAAGGAATTGTTACAAAACTATTTCTGCAATAAGACCACAAACCAGAAATGTTTCTATTCCTAATGGCCTTTAAAACTTTTAACTTCTACATAATATAAATCTTTAAAATGACGCATTTTTCGTATGCCAGCAATCATATTGCTCACTCTCTCTCTCGCTCCCTTTCCCACCTCCATGCCTCCTTCTCTATTTTTGTGACTTACCAGGTACTTTTTGTGCTGCTTTGACACTAAGGCTTCCATTCAGGTTTGATAGCGATGCCAAAAGGCATGGTTTGTTAGGATGAGGGACAGGTTCCATGGAGACCACAATCTGAGTCGTATGGACAGAAATTTTTTGAAAGTAGGAAATGGCTTTCCACATGCTTTCTTGAAATGAAGTCTTCTGTGCTCCATCACCATGAACTTTAGGTTTAGACAACTTCCCATGAAAACCGGAGACTGGAGGCTCATCTTTATTAAGCATGGTGTATGACAGGGCTGAAGTTTCCTTGTGATGCGCAAAGCTGTGAACATTTTTAATCTTTTTTAAAAAGTAGTTTATCTGATCCAGTTTGGTAAAACTCAAGTTCATTTTCAAAGGCTTTGATATAGCCAAGCTGATGTCCACTACAGAAGTGAAAAAAGATAAAGAAATTAGTGAAGCTCATTAAATACTCATTAGGTACCAGAATGTTACATTTCTTTCACCACTCAGTTAACTATTCTTTCAGTGAAGTTACTTGAAGGAACATTATCCTTGGGACTACTTAACTACCTATATTCCTGGCCAATTACTGTGATTTCCTGATACAGCAAGGGCCACATATAGAAATCAAGGCCATTCATTTCCACTTCTGCCTCCATACCCCAGGGCAAAAGCAAACAGGCTTTTTAGTTTATTACTTGAAACCAACATACTTTTTCCCAAGGAAAAAGAAATTCCCTTACTACCCAGAACAATTTGACACAAATACTGGTGTCAATCAATACTGGTCCAAGTGACTTATTGAAGCACCTTCCCGTACCATTCTCTAACTGGGTTTTGTAGAAAATATTTTGTTTCTCATTTTGACCAGCTGCAAAGCAGAAAAGTTCCTATACTTTCCCCTACAGTCAGCATTGATAGAAATTGTAATACTTCACTCAATATAGTAAAAACTATAGTCCATTTACATATCTCAGATAGCAGATGTTGTCCTTGTCCTTTAGTTGCCCCACATTAAATCAAACATGGCTTATTATTTCTATTTTATCTTTTTATTTAACCTTTGATTATCTTTTTTGTTTTTATTATCAATAAGACTTTAAAGATCCTGAAGGCAAAGAATGCCATACATCTTTATAACCCAGTGTTCAGCACACTGTTTCTCACAAATGTATCTAACAGTGAATGTTAGAACTTAATTGAACATAACAAGTGTTCATCTCATTGGAGCCTGAGGATGTAACAGAAGACACAACCCCAGTGCAGCTAGGAATAGCAGTTATTAAGTGAATCAAGTTAATGTTCTATGCCTACTTTCCTAATGAGGGCTTTCCTCATCTTTCTTGGATTTTGGCACCTCTGGGTTTCCTCCTATAGACCCAGGCTCACTTTGGCACCATCTTTGTCAAATATACCCTCTTTCCTGCTTGTTCATCTCTCCCATTGGGCCTAGCAAAACTTGGGAGTCTTGGCTCTAACAAATTGTGCACTAGAAAAGATCAGATACTGGAGTCACTCTTACACAATTAAAATTGTTCTTGTCTCCTCATATTTTTTTGAACAGAAAAAATACCTTAAAGGAATTTTTACTAGTGCCTATTAGTTACACAGAATAGTGGGTTTTCTTTTGGCATGTTAAAACATCCATATAAGTTCTTTGGTCATTTCTACCCCTCCATCATCTCCCTTCTCTTTCCTTTACCCATCCTCTTTTTCTTCTCTAATAGTCTGTTTTCTACTTTTATGTCATCTCCCTTTTAAAATTTTTTTATTTTTTTCTGAATTCCTCACATAAAAATGTGATATCTGACTTTCTAAGTCTTATTTTTCTTAGCATGATCTCCAATTTCATCCATTTTCCTACAAGCAACATAATTCAATTCTTCTTCATGGCTGAATAATATTCAACTCCTCAGTATATTCCTGAAAGAATGAAAGTTGGCATATGATACAGACACTTGCCTACTCATGTTTACTGCAGCACAGTTCACAACAGTGAAGCCATGAAAACAACCATGATGCCTGTCAAGAGATGAGTGGATAAAGAAAATACAGAATATATGCAAAGTGGCTTGAATGCTTGAGAGAAGGGGAGTGGATTCAGTGCAGTGTTTTGGAAGTAAAAAGCATAAACTGTAATCAGTGGATTGAGATTAGACAAAGAGATAAAACGAGAAGTCAAAAGGTCAGATTTCCAACTGAAGCCACATGATAGATTATACAGCTGTTCAGTGAATATGGGGAAACAGAATGTCTCTACTAATTGCTTTGAGAGGAACGGATGGATTGACTTGCTGAGTTTGGGGGAGCTCAGTACAAGAGACAACTAGCTTTTTTATTTGCTCATTTTTTCCTTTGTTACATTATTAAACATTAATTTAGCTACAACAGGCCAAGTAGTAGTTTAGGTGCTCAGAATACTAAGACATAGGTAAGTCTCTACTATTTTGGTACTCACTGGTCAGTGAATTATGACAGATCTGTAAGCAGGTGATTACCAAAAAAACCCCAGATTCCTAATGATAACAAAATGCACAAGGCATTCTGGAAGTGATGACAAGAGGTACCTCACTCACCAACAGAGGTCAAGAAAGATTTCCCAGAGGTGACGCAAGGACTGAGTCTCAGAAGATGTTAGGCAAGCAGCCAGAGCTATAAAGTTTTCATCTGTGTTCATCAGTCCACAATGGTACCTCAGAGTTAAGCGTCCACATCAAGCCAGGAGCTGGAAATTCTCACATATACCACCCTATAAATGCTATAACAATTTGCAGTGAGGGAAAAATGGATCTCTTAGGTTCATCAGTTTTTTAGGTGAATGTTTGGCCAACTTCCTTGCTTAATTATATGGGCCTTTAAAAGGGACATAAAGACGACAACAGGGGAAGTCAGAGGGATTTGAAGAATGGAGAGGGCTTTATGCCTTGAGGGTGGTGGGGGTCAAGTGAGAAGGTCCCTACAGCCCCCTTCGGGCAGCCTCTGAATAACAAGTGACAAGGAACTGCGACCATCAGCCCTACAAACAGTTAGGGCTGTTATACAATCAACTAGGTTATACAATCAACTGAAAGGAGTTTAGAAGTAGATTCTTTCTAGGCGCCTCTAGATTAAGGCCTTACATAGATGACATACTGATTTTGGCCTTATGAGAGCCCCTGAGCAGAAAACCCAGCTGAACCCACCTGGACTTCTGATTACAGGACTATGAGACAATCAATCTGTGTTGCTCTGAAGTGTACTTGTTATAGTTTGTTATGTACTAACAGAAAACAGTGCACATTTATTCATATCACATTTCCAGGTTTTGATGTGGATATCAAAGAAGTTACAAGGCCTAGGAATATTTGCCTTTAGCTTTGTTTATCTTTCTTTCCAAAAGCAAAAACACCTCATATACCTCAAAAATGTCCAATCTGTTCTTTCATTTTTTTAGCTCCCTATTCTTTTTCTGTTAAAAAAGAATTAAGGTTCCAAGAAAGAAACTCTGAGTCTCCCACTGGAGCAAATACAGTCCTAAAGTCTATACAGAATAGCTATTTGAGGATTTTCAAAAGTAAAGGATAATAGGTCAAGAAAGAAAAACAGAATTCAAAATACCACCTAAATAGGAATGACTTTCTCATCTTCTCTCTTGATCCTAGCCTACTGGGTGTTGTGCAGATAAAAGGATATAAGGAAAAAACCCTCTATTTCTGAATTCAAAGAATGTCAAGGGGCTATTGAAATTCTCTTCTTTTTTCCCTTCTTTTTCTCACTGTCTCGTGTGCCAGAAGTAGGACTTTTCTCAGTTTTTTCAATGAGACCATCACTACTGATATCAAAAGCTAAGGTAATATATGAAAGCAACACACCTGTATCCCTCAAGAAAAGTGGCAGCTGGGCCTGGGGGTGCACGAATCTGTAATCTCAGCATTTAGGGAAGCTGTAGTAGGAGCACCTCTACTTTGAATCCTGCCTGGACAATTCAGTGAGATCTTGTATTAAATAAACAAACAAACCTAAAATGAAGGGCCTGGGGATGAAGCTCAATAGTAGAGCACTTTTAGATTCAACACCCAATACCATAAATCAAACAGGGAAACATAAAAATCCCTAAAAAAATCTAGTAATAGCAAGCAAGGTTTATCCTGGGATTGCAAGAGTGAGATCAACCAATGTAACAAATTAATAGATGCAGCTAATCTATTGCTAACATCAAATTAAGAAAGATGAATGCTCTTCTGAGATCAGGAACAAGGCAAGGACGTCCATTCTCATGACCTGTATGCAGCATAACAATGGGAACCATAGGTAGTGAAATAAGACAAGAAAAAATATATTTAAGGCATATAGATTGAAAGAATAAATTAAACAGTGCCTTTTCGCAGATAATATGACTGTACATATAGAAAACATATAGAAAAACATATAGAAAGTAGGACTCTCTGGAAAACCTCCCAGAATTTTAAAAGATACTTTGACAAAATTTTTGCCTATAAGCGTACTATACAGAAATCAATGGAGTTCCTAAAAACCAACACTGTACAGGTGGAATAAAAAGTTTAAAATACAGAAAGTATTTAAATAGATCTGAGCAAGAGAATACTTAAATGTAAATCTAATAAAATATACAGAATCTGTATGTTAGAAACTACAAAATGCTAGAAGCTGAGTGGTAGAGCTCATGTTTACCAAGCATACTCCATGGGGCTCAATCTCCACCACTAAATAAATAACAAAATAATGGACAGAGACACTGTACACATAACATATATAGGAATTGGAAAACTGAACATAGCAATTCTCCCTAAATTAATCTATAGTTTTAACACAACTCCAATAAAATTCTAGCAGCATGTTAGATACAGATAAACTGACTCTAAAATTTATATAGCAAAGGAAAAGAACCATAGTAGCCAAAAGACTTTTGAAAAAGATATCACTAGAGAACTCAAACTACTCAAACTACATGACTTTATTATCTACCATAAAGCTACCATGATCAAGACAGTAGTCTTTGAGAAGGGATATACATATATATTCAGTGGATCAGAACAAGGAATCCAGAAATAGGGTCCAAATAAATGTTGTCAAATGGTTCTTGAAAAAAGTGGAATGGCAATTGAATGGAAAAAGTAAGGTTTATCAACAAATGGTGCTGGATATATACATGCAAAAGGAAAAGAATAGTACCTTGAACTTAGCTTCATTTTTTATAGAAGAATTAACTCAAATGATAATAGATTTAAATATTAAAACACACAACTATAAAGTACTTGTAGGAGAAAATATGGAAGAAATTTTCAAATTCTGGAGATAAGTAGCTCTTATGATACCAAAAAAGCATGATTCATTTAAAATTATAAATTGTACATCATCAAAATTAAAAATGCTCTCTAACAGGTAGTGTTAAGAGAACGATAATGTAAAAGGTAATGTCAGGAGTATTATATGACTATAGACATGTGTTAAAAAAATCATAGAATGATATGCCAATTATTATACAATTGTACTATATATTAATTTTTAAAAATTAGTTCAATGATTGTCATGTGGGTCACAGTACAGATTCTCTGATTCCAACTTTTTTTACTCCTGTGTGTGTTTCTTAAAGCCTTACTAAAAAGGCCCATAGCTCTTGTATGTAGAAGTCTACTTTAGGCCCAAATGTTAACCAACTTTGCACTGAATCAGTCTCTCTTCCTCAGAGAGCTTGCCTTAACATTGTTTCACGTTACTTTTGACTGACCACAGACCCTCCAATAAGGTAGTACATTCATAGTCAGTCCTACTATGAAATAAATTTTAGAAGATTTTTTTATCAGTAGAGTTCAAATTCTGATAATTCAGAAAAAGAAATATATACTAATAATCTAGACACACTGATGAATTTCAGCTATAAATCTATTTCAGTAATACTGTTCTTATTCTATAAAGCATAACTTCTGAATAGTCTGAAATCAGACAGATATATTTTCCCAAAGCAACCTAAAAGGATGGCCTATAATTTTATTCAAGGATATTAACCCAAAATAAAGACGGCAAACATGTAATTTAAATTATAATTGCCTTTCTTGTTGTATCTTGTGAAGAGTCAGGAATCTCTTTTAGATCGCTAGTTCACATAAATGATTAACCAATTCTAAACATATTTTAGCACCAGGATAATCTGTAGCACTATGTTGGACCTCCCTCAGTTTATCCCAAAAGTGTAAGTGTACTTTTAAACTTGAATAATGTTACAAGTGTAAATACTACAGAATATGAAACAAATCATTTGAAAGTTTATATAAATTTCTTTTTTGTTTTTGCTACTGGGAATCAAACTCAGGACCTTGAGCTTGCCAGGCAGGCACTTGTGCTGCTGAGCTATATCCCTGGCCTATGTAAATTTCTTATACACCTACTTTGTTCCATGAATTGGCACTGTCCTTTGTAATGTGAACCCTTTGCGGTACTGGTTTCTTCATCATTCTCAGAGCCTGGATTAGAAGGGAAAAGCTACCTATTTGGACACATCAGTCACTGTTCTTGTGTGGTCCTGTCAAAACTGATCTAATCTCTGGTGCACCTTAAATTTAGGATTATAAATAAAATCCCTCATTGACTGAGAAGCAACTGATGAAAGATTTTAGGAAGTCTGAAAATCTAGTAGAGCTCTATGTAGTACAAGATAATTGTTATCTTTTAACAAAGAAACAAAATTGTTACTGAAATATTAAACCACTCATTTTTTCAAATGTTTGCTGTATGTCTGTTTACATGGTGTATCTTCTATAGCAAGTGTCCCACAATGGAGCGTGCTCAACTGTCTTGCAAAACACATCTTTGTTCCATGTGTAAACAGAAGGGCTAGGGAAGCAGTTTGGGCAAGTTGGACAGGACTATAGGCTGAGAGGAGGAAAAGCAAGTCTGAAATGAAGCTCTACTATAATACCGGGTGTTTCTTTCTCAAGTACCAGGTCCACCAAAAAACAAGAATCACATACCATAATGGGAAGCAGTATATGTTAAATATTAAGTAGCACCCTTTGTTGCTGTGTAAAGTTTACCAATATGTGTAAATCCTTCAACTCAAATCCTCATAAAGTCATTGTCACACTTGCTAATTCAACAGATTTGGACTGATATTTTTATTACCCAGTGTCAATACATTTTCATACCATGAATTAGCCAGGCAGCTTTTGATAGAAAATTCATGCCTTCATTGTGAATATCTTCAGTCCTATGACAGGAAGATTATTTTTAGAAAAAGGAAAAATTATGCAACAAAAATTTTTGGCATTTTTAAATATAAAAAATAAAAATGAAGCAATCCACTTTTTAATGTCTTTTCTACTTTTAAAAAATAGTGAGACAGAGTAACCTCAGCACTAAAAGATAAAAACACTAAAAAAGGCTAAAAATCTTTTTTAACAGAGATATAGTGGGGATTATGTAATGTTTTACAATAACTGGAAACATAAATGGATGATAAAGCGCCAAGTGTACATTGTTAATGTTGTTAACGTGGGTTTTACTCCAGTTACTAGCAAAGTCTTGTATTTAAGAGTTTTGAATTTTTTCATAATCCTCATTGAAGTTTAATTAATGGATTATTTTCAGAGTTTAGATTTTAGGAATGTGCAGTCATAGAGAATCTCCCAGCTGGGTCATCTACTTTTCTGCCAGATCTAATTTCTCTTTGTCCCTGAAACATATTCTGTATCTTTAATAAACCCACGCCTGTCAATTATTAGATTCTAATTACTCTTCAAAAGTTTCTGAATAGCTACCAGGAAACAGAATGATGGAATGACTATGAGTTAAAAGGAGATTAGCCAAATACAAATAAATTACAGTTATTTTACGCTCTCATCACCCTAAAAGGTGACTTAATAGTGAAAGGAAAAGAACCACATTGCAATAACGAAATCAGACAGGGAATTCAAGCCCCAGAGGTGATTCCCCTAAGTTTATGTTAATGCACACCTTGTGGGGGACAAACATCAATTGCAACAGTTTCCTGAGAACTGTTCCAGCTATTTTCTCATTTAAATGTTCCAACTTTACTTGACCCATTAGTCATCATATTACTTACATTTATGATGTATCGTGAAATCTATTACCTCAAACCCAATGGGTTCAATATGGCTTGTTACACTCAAATCATAACACTTGTGAAAGAAAACTTTGTTAAGTGATTCTTCCTTTGGAATTTTATTTGCAAAACACATTTTTTGAAGACAAACAAGGCCCACTAGCGAAACACCCAGCTACACATGGGTGGCTACACGCAGACATGGGAGTGGGCTGTTTTTACTCCTCCTCTTAGAGGTAAATGCAAGACACGGGTGTAACAAAACTGCACTTGGGCTTCAATGTATAGAGTGTAGTAATTTTAATAAAAGTGTTTTATTACTAAATATTATTTTTTCTCTTATCCAATAATTCAAATTCAAGTTTTTGTTAACAGTGTAAAAGTAAAGGTGCTCATGATGACAGTGGGCAGCGGAGACTGAGTATTCGGGGGTGTGAGAGCTAGAACACTGGGAAGTTGCCCAAAACGATGAGGTCAGTGTGTTTTTGACAGCATGTAAAGACTTCAGTGGAAGCAGATATGAACGATTTAATTAATGATAGCACACCATGTGGAAATGGGTCCCGTCCCAGGTGCCCTGAAGAGAGTCAGAGACGTGGATTGACACAGGTCCTGACCCGTGTCAGCCAGTAGCAGTTCATGGTGCTTATCACTTAGATCTGGACATCATCACTACTAGCAAAATTATTCAAGAACATATTTTCATGATCAAGCATTGACTATTTGACTTCATCATAAAGCTAGGACTTTAGAATAATCACACTGTTTTTCTAAATTGAATGCAAGAAGTGTATTTCTCTGAATGAACCTGTCTCTTCTAAGTAGTAACAATACGAGGCTAAGTAACCCCAATGCTCTAATAATTTCTGCAGCCTTTTGGTGCCTGTCATCTTTGTTTTGTTCTTCTCAACAGTGGCATACATTCGTCCTTGAAGACAACAGATGCATGTTTTGGCAAAAGTCAAATGTTGTTTTGAGTTAACTTTAGCAAAAATAGTATTAGTAAACTGCTTATGAAAAAAAGAGATCACCCAAGAGATCAGTGAGTTGGAAATCAAAGAAGAAAGATCACTGAAGGAAAGGGACTTAGGCTAAACCTAGGGGCAGCGCAGAACTAGGGCGGGTGGAGAAAAAGGAAGTAAGGGTTGCAGACTAGGGGAGCAACAAGATTTAAAACACAGGGAAGCCAATTTACAGAGGCTCTGTCTTGTTCAGGCTGAGGAGGTTCACTTGAGATTCCGGCAGCCTGAAGAGACACACATCATATAAATGGCTGAAAATGCCTTTCTTTCCTCAAGCCTCTAGCCCATCTACCTGCCTGTGTGCAGCCCAACTGCATACTATGTAGGGATCTATACAATAGTGGATACACGCCAGTATCGACCTTGGTCTTATAATTTATTTACCCTGGCCAACATAGATCTTGGTTATATCAGGTATTTATACTGAGCCTGACGAAGTGCACCTGTGCTGAAATCTTGCTGACTTGAACTGAATGTTCACCAGGAATCACCCCCACTACCCCGAACAAAAGTGTAACCTTCTTAGGCTTCATTTTTCCTTACAGGCTCTCACTCCCAATGATGTGGAAATCTGAGCATGTAAAAATGATAAACTTACAATAACAACAACCAGTGCCATTTAACTGGCCATCACCGAGATACTCCAGAGAACCACTTCGTTTCGGAAAGTGGGAGGGAAAGAATGGAGCTTCTCCTGCCTTTGCGGGACAGCACCACTAAGCAACCGCGTATCTGGCGAGCAAACGCTTCTCTTCACACAAGACTGCAGCCAACACATGAAAAAAGGCATGCTAAAAATAGGGTCTTAGTGTTTATAATCTCCAATAAATTTAGGTATTAAGCATCAATGGCTTGCTAGTATCACGAAAAGAGAAATCTTTGGACATTATGCACATCCTTATGGAACAACACATACACCTCTTACAAAGCCGCCTTGGTTTAAAAAACCAAACAAACCTAAATCAGATTAAACCAAATACGAATGTATACGTAGAAAATATAGAGGACGGGGCACTGAGGGTAGGGGCTGCAGAAAGTTTGTCTTAACTATGGAACACAGGTGGCCAGATTCATGAGCTTGGTAGGAAAAACTCATCTTTTGAGGAATTATTAGTGGTTAAAGAGGCATCTGAAGTCAAGGCTACTAGTAACCAAACTGTGGAGTAATCAGGGTTTCCACCTATACCAAAGAGGTAGTAAATTTGATGGAGGATTATTTTACAGGGAAAAAAAAGCACTAAAAAGACCGCATAGAAAGAAGGAAGAATCAAAGGGGATAGTGCCACTGTAAGAGTACATGACTGGAATAATGCTATGATTCACTGTCCGAAAGACTTTTGAACACTACAATAAGGAAGAGTGAAAAAAGGCAAGAGGAGGGAAAGTAATGTGCACATGTTTAAAAGAGTGAAACACATCTACTAGGCAGGCAACGAAATAGTCTTGGAGTTAGATATACACAAAAACTAGAGCTAGGCATCTGTAATTTGTTAGCATAAAACGAGATGGTTAGGGCTGTTGTTCAAAGATTAGAACAGAAAGCTCAGGACCGCATCTTTGGGAAGACACAGGGCTAGAGAGTTAAAGGAAAAAGAGCTGTATGTAAGCAACAGTTAGGGAGGCCAGATAATGTTCTTTTTCTCTTCCATCTTAGCCTACTCCATGTTGCTATCACAGCAGGATATTCCCCAACCCCTTCACTCTTTTCTGTAGAAGAAGAATTATGACAGAATTAGGCTCCATGAAGAAATTTTTAAAAAAAATAACTAATGGCCACTCTACTGACTCACAGAGTATATTCTGGTGCTTGCCCTTTATAGGCTCACCAGCCCACAGTCAGCATCTTTGGGTCCAATTAATTATCTAAGCAGCATAGAAGTGCAGCCCCCCAGTGGGTACCATCCTCAGCTAGACTTTGAAAGAAGAGTTAAGTCCTTTCACTCTGCAGTGCACGAATGTAAGTGATACGCCTTATTGGTGCATTGGTGGGAAATATGTTACTAAAATCATACTCTTGTCTGAACGAAATAAAGTTTATTTAAAAAATCAGTTTGTTACAAATCTTTTTTTTTCATTTCATCCTAAAATAGATATTATAGTTGAAATACTAAGATTGAAATATGAAAGGCTTTCCTGCATTTCAAATTCTCTGTCCATTCCCTATTTGACATCCTGACATTGTTTACGGTTTTATTTGATAAATCAGGGGGAAAATAAACTATGATGCTGTTAATGCTAACCTTGGGAACTGGACCCCATAAAACCCAGGAAATGTAAACATCAAGGTTCTCATGGCTTTATTAATTAATTTACTTTTCTTAAATGTAGAAGATTTAAGAGATTTAAGTTATAATATGGCTATAAAATCGAATTAACTTAGCGGCAAGGCTCCAGTGGTTAGACAATGAGCTTTACCACAATTTCTGGAAAGAGAAGGGGCAAAAGGCAAAATACTAGGGAAACATTAAGAGCAATTAATTACTTAAAATTAGTTTCTGATCTTTTCTTTCACTTTGAATCTTACTGCCTTTAAAAACTGTATTATTATACAGGTATAGGGGCAGATCCCTGTAGCCTTGGTTACTTGGCAGTCTAAGGCAGCAGGATGGTAAGCCATTCTGGGCAATTTAGCAAGACTCTCTTCCAAAATTAAAAAAAAAAAAAAAATGTTGGGGACACAGCTTAATGCTCTCTGGTTCTGATCCCTGGTATAAGTGGGGAAAAAATAATTTTATTTATTCTTCCTTTTCTTTGGGTCATCTTTTTCAGGAATCGTAGTCTCCTTGAATCAGTCATCTTTAATTCCCATAGAGTAATAAATTTAATAAGGACAGAACACAAATGCAGAGTTCACCAAGAAGACAAAGATACTAAAAACACAAGTATTCAGGGGAAAGTAATTTAAAATTTCCACTTTCTATTATTATAAGCAAAGTTACTTGGTGTATTACTGCACCTGGGAAAATACAATAGGATGTTTAGGAATGTTTAAGCACAAATTAAAATCACTGTAACATAAAACAGTAAGTTAACACATACAAAAAAACAGTATTCAGAATAAGATTATAACCAATTAAAAGTCATACAGATTTTTAAAATAAGAATCATATAGAAACAGAAGTAAAACCAATCCAAAGCTAAAATGAAATTAGAAAAACTGAAAACTACATAGGTAAATAATGAACAAGTTAAATAGGATGAGATTAAAAAAAGGACATAAGTGACCATGTGTTTCAACTGTAGGTACATGGATACTGAACCAAAGGTAATGTGCATTCATCACATTGTGTTTGATACAGCTATGTTATTTAAATTAATAGGCGCATATTAATCATTAATTCATAATAAAACAGAAATGACTTGAAAATTTGTCTTGATTTGGCAGTTTTATTCTTGTTATTTAAATGTCATTTCATGGCTACAGTGAGGTGTGGCTCAAAAATTTTTGTGCAAAAGAACAATGAAAAAAAATAACAGGGAGCTGCAATGTTTTTGTAAATGACCCTGAGTTAATTAGAAAAATCTGCACCCTTTCCAGTTCTTCTCACATGTCAGCTCTCATTAAATTAAAAAAAAATCTCATTCCAAAGTTAAGAAATCCAATGATTAACAAAACTTTCAAACTGGGATCAAGTGGGCACATTCCATTTCTGTGTGATGTCATACCAAACACATTACAGCTGAATTTGAATTTTCAAGAGTAGAATAATTTTTCAATATAAGAAGTATCTGATTTAACACTAATTTTTTTCTCTGTAGGCTAACTGTGCTGGGAACAGGTGGCCCTGCTTTCAATTACAGAGGGCTGGCATGCCGGTGTGAGGCCTGGATTAGTTCACCTTCTCACGGGGAATTTTCCTCGGTTGGGAATGGATTTATTATGGCTTCACACATGGAATAGAGCTCATGTCAGCTGAGGGCAGTGACATATCATATGATTCAAATTAACCTGCTGTGGACCGTTCCGCAGGGCTTAGATTGTGTATTAAAATGACGACATTTTAAAAACAGCTTGAAAGAAACCAGGATTGCTGAACTGCAATGGTTCCAATTTGTTCCAACTAATCTATCACCTGCTGGAGATATTATTCTAGTGGGTTTTTGGTAGCTGCTGTTTTCCAGGTTTCTCCAAGCCACTGACCTTGCTAATGGGTACAATCGTTGCCTCTGAAGGAAGGAGGTGGGGGTTGGGAGAGCGTTGAAGGAGTTTTAGGTGTAGAACATAGGACCAGCCATTTGCCTAAGGTAATTTGAAATGAGGAGAGGAAATAAAGGAATATTCAAGAACTCTGAACTGGTTTTCCAAATACAAATTGCAGAATTTGTATCACCTTTTTCATAGGAAATAATCCCTAAAAAATAATTTTGAAAGGCTGGATTCCAGAGCTTTTAAATTCCTATCTTTTTGAAGAAAATTTAAGGTTAGGCATTTATAATCACTATTTCCTTGTATTTAAGGGTCATAACTATTGTCACTGTTACCTAAATTCAACGAGCTTTGGATATGTAGCAGTAAGGCATTCTTTGGGAATGAGAAGCACTAGACATCTTTGAGATTTCTAGTGCTTCTTATTTTTCAATGGTACCAGAGAATATTATAAACTTTGTTTTCCCTCTTCTCAGCATAAATTAATACCCTTCCTTAGATTCCTATTATGTAAAATTTGAAATAATTTTCACGAGTTGCCAAAAATCTGTAAAACAGATAATACATTCAACATGTCAAAATTGTTTTAATGTGTCTTGTTATTCCCATTTAAATAATGTTACTATTCCCTATAGCTTTTTGATTTCCAAATTAACACAGAGTGGTAATCTGACAATATAATGACAGAAGGTAATTATCTATGGAGTATCTACTTACCTATTTTAAAGATCAAACTGTTCACAGTAAGGAAATTTTTATCTAATATAGTAAATTTAGGAGCAGTTCAAGGTTGTTAAGATACTGTTTTACAGGAAGCCCCACAGAGCTGAAATAACATTCAAACTAACCTTCCCTTAATTTTAAAGAAAATTAAAGTACTTTTAGTTATAATGTACATTCTGTTTAATTTCTCACAATAAAAGTGCCATTCTGAAAACTGTTCTTCTGTGCCCTCAAATTTCTGGAGTTGGCCCCTCAAAAACTATCACTGATGCTCTTGAAAAGGTCATATATAAGCAATTGGATAAGCAACCATATATACATAGCATAGTCCCTAAACAATATGAACTTCATCTAAGAATTTGCTGAAATGCAGATTTGTAAGCCCCACCTTCCAGAACTGTTAAATCACAATTTGCACTTTAACACATTCGCCAGAGATGCTTCAATACCAGCCTCAACATCGAGCAGCACTACTGCAAAGTAACTATTTTAATTCAATTACTTAAAAATTTTAATTTCCGAGTATATTATCACCATTGTTAAATGGACATGAAATGAGAAATGCTATATACCTAATTCCCAATTTGGAAAAATACCTTAAGAAACTTCATGATTTTGTGTTAAGAAACATAAAAGTAAAATTATCTTAAAAATCACCTTTCTATTACACTGTCATATATCAAATGCTGGAAGAATTAATATATAGTTTTTATTTACTCCTTGGTACTTTCTTATGATTTAGTTTATTTGGTTGGCTTGAGAGTATGGTGCCAAATCTGCTACCACCATGCAGAGATCCCCATCCCTTTGATAAACAAATCAAACCGCAACTGCAAGACAGCTCCCAGCCAAATTCAGGGAAAGATTGACTAAACACAAAGGAAAGCTGAGGCTCAAGGAGAAGTAAGAGGTAAATGAAGTTTCTCTGTCACTCTTCTATGAGCTAATCCGATTTCATCTGTTGCAACATGTTAAGTCTTTCACATAGGATAACTCTAAAATCAGGAAATGTCCTACATCTGATATAATAAAAGAAAGCACTGTATCGTAGTTTCAGTGGCAGAAGTTTCTTCTTAGTGGTACATGAAACGCCTTTTCCTACAACTAATGGTGGTTTTAATTCAGTGAAAGGTGACACTTCATACATAATAATCAAGTATTAGGACTCACTCACTTCCAAGCTATCTACTAACTTACACAAGGGTTTCTTCCAACATTTTAATGACTCCCTTACCCTTCATCATCACTTTAACTTTCTGTTCTTTAAAACCATGTCCGGATATGTAGCATGAATAGAAACAGTTCTCCGTACCGGCACTGGAGGTACAAGCACACAAAGAAACAAGCCCCAGAGGGGCAAATGTAGGTAGTTTCAGGCTCTGTTCAGTCCGGACATTGTGACTCGCTCTCTCCCCCCGCAGTCATGCAGCACAGGCAAACTGATGCGCCACAATACACACATTCCAAAGGGTCCACCTGTGGATGTTTTCTGGTCAAAATTTATGCTTCGCAGAGCTGACAATATAACATCATTTGCTATATATTCTTAATGAAAAAACAAATATTCCTTTGATGATAAAGACATTCTAAACACTGTTAAATAAAGCAGAAGCAAAACTGAAATATAGTAACTTTTGTTAAGTAAATACCTAACACTATGTTGAAGAGAATAATAATAGAAGAAAAGGAACAAAAGACAAAGAAATAAGAAAAAGAAAATAAAAAGAGTGGGAAAAAGAGGAGGGGAAAGAGAAGAAGAATATTTATACTAAAAGGAGTATAGTAGAGATATTAAGATCTAGTCTTTATAAATAGAAAGACTTAGATTTTTCAATAGTTTTTCTGCCACTATGAGCACAAGCAATCTCTTTCACTTTTTGAAGTCTTAACGTCTTTATTTATAAAACAGGATAATTTTAGTACCCATTTGTTGGGTTTTTATGAATATATAAAGCACATTTAATATCTGTAGCTATGTATCTCTAATTGCTTACTGTGTCTCAAACTTTCTTAAACCTTTGAAATAAGTGTACTTAACTATCCAATCTAGCTATGTCACGTGTCCCATCCACCCATCCTTCCACCCATTTTATTTTCTTCATAAACTGGGAGAGAAACTGAGACACATAGGGTAAGATCAATTGCTTAACACAACACAATTAAGAGAAAAGGTAGAAATAAAATATGGGATCTTTAGCTTTAAGTCACCTATTCTTTTATTAATCACTTTTTGTCAGGCTAGAGGTAATATTAAAGCATATTTATATCTGTCTTTTGATCTCTAGAATGGGCAGCCCAAAGAGATCACATTTTAGGAAAGCAAGTGAACTATTTATTTTTGGTAAAAAATGTCAGAATTTCTAACAGATCTTAAATGTAATTAGTATAATCACCTGGTCCATTAAGGAAGTCTTTAATTTGTAGTGTTACAAGGGACGGTGGGATACCACTCTTACTGTCTGTTTCTCCAGGCACTGTCTGCAGCCACACAGTGCTGTAGTCAAGGCCTTCAGGCAGCGTCTTCCCAGGATCTGAAGTGACAAAATTAAAAATCAAAACATCAGTCACAGCACTAACATCTTATTTTAGTATGAAGTTTTTGCAGTACATAATAATTGCATTCATTGTAGAGAACTGGTACATATACACAACACACTTCAATTCTTTTCCCCTTTCCCTTCCCCATGTTTTGCCAGCATCTGATCCATTTGTAAGTCCTTAAAAAGTTTAGTGTATGACCACTGTTAATTTCCTATCACTTTGTCTGTAACTGCATTGTTTATACTGCTCATATGCTATTTATAAATGGATGTCTGCTTGTTAATATGTTTCCTCCCTTTATTTTTAAAATTAAAAAAAGTTTAGTGTATGAATTTAAGTTGATAGACAAATGAAAAAACAGCTAAATAACTGCACAGAACTTTCACTGTTTCATTTATCTGTGTGCATATTATACATGAGTACATGTATGGAAAAAGACAAACTGTACAAGATGAGGTCACAAAACCTTCTTTTCCAGTACTAGGCTCAAGAGAAAAAGACATTTTAAATCTCAACTTGTATCATCTTTGAAGGTAAAGTTTCTGCACTCTGAGCTACTACTGACTATTAACAGTTTAATAGCTGGATTTCAAAAAACGATGTTGGAAACAAAGAAAAACTGGCAACCCTGTCAGCTTGAAAAAGGCACACACATGTTCAAAGATGAAGTGCATTAGGACTACTTAGGGGTTATTTGATCTGTTTCAGAGTTTTACCAACATTACAATCACTTTTTACTACCAGGCTTTTGAAGTTACCTTCAGTAGCTTTCCCATAACCTTCTTTAATGATAAAACTCAGCCAATCTAGTTCCAATCTTGACTGAAACATCAGTTTTTTCTATTTTGACACTTTTCTGTTTAATGTTATATATTTTTTACTTTTTCTGGTTAATGTATATTTTTTAATAAACTATATTTGGCTATTGGTATTAGCAAAACAAATTTACTTTTCAATATTTGGAAGTCAGTTTTTTATTGAAATAACTCTTTAAATAAAAATGACTGCTGTATCTTGGCATACAGTATAGTAGGCTTTTAAAAACTTCTAAATATTCAGTTTTCTTTTATTGTTTCATGATTGCTTTACTCTGTGTTTTAATGGCCTCTGAATGTCAATTTTATAGGGATATTCTTGCCACAGAGCCCATCTATTCCATTTTCAGTCTATTTGAAATGTGTTATTAAAGGGTTATTTATTTTAGGTTTTATTGATTGGATTGCTTTCAAGAATAGCATTTACATACAGTGTATTATATTCAACATATGGTTATATAGTATTGCTGTCATATGTGAACTGGGCATATAAATTCTGCCTTGGAATTTGTATTTCTTGACCTTATCATGTGATCCTTATGAAATTTGGCACATACGAACCTTTATATGATTTCAAAGAAAATACTAAAAGCAATTGATCGTGACGTTAGATCTATGTGGTAAAGATCAAACACTAAGCTAGTGCATTCTTCATTTTTTATATGATCGGTGAATTTAAAGCAGTGAAAATATGCACAGTAGACCTGCTACACTAGTCTCTCTTTTAAATACAATGGTCAGGTCTGGAGAAAGGATTATAGCAGTATGTTGCTGGTACACTCCATACTCAGTGTAGAAGCCATGTAAATGACTAAGACCTCATTATTTATTTTTAAAGTCTCACCTATCTAAATATCATCAAAAATGTGTAATTTTTCACTTTGGGAAGAAAAACCTTATGTAACAGGGCACAACAGTAATTAATGAACAGAAATGATATAAAATAATGAACAAATGAATTGCATATATATGTGTGTGTGATTGTGTGTGTATTTTTTGAGAGCGAGTCTCACAGTTTATACTGGGTTAGCCTTAAGGTCACTATGTAGCCCAGGGGGGCCATGAACTCGCAGTAATTCTCCTGCTTTAGTCTCCTGAGTGCTGGGATTACATACATGAGCCATCACACTTAGTTTTTATGATTCTACTGATGTAGAAATATTAATATATTATATAAAAATGACAAGGTAAAATAGGATAAGTAAAACAAGTAATAGGAATAAAAAAACTGTTATGCTTGTGCCATTTAAAAATACAACCCATTTACTGTACTTTTCTAGAGCTAAGGATTCAAAGTATCAGGGGAATATGTATTATAGATAAGTGTATTTATCATATGAAACACCAACAATATGACTCCAAAAATAGAAAATGCAAGACTGATACATTGTATATGACCATATAAAGCTTTTATCAAAGGATTTATTGAATAAAAAGTCAAATAACAAAAATGACAAAACTGTAACACATATGACAGTGACAGAAAAGAGTTCACACAGTCAATGTGGATACCCACAGTAAAATCTGGGGAGACTACAATAAAAAATTAATAAAAAGATTAATGAACAATACATGAAGAAAAGCAAATGGCATATAAACATTTAAGATATTAAGTCTTAGAAAAAATAAGCAAATATTTTAAGATAGAGATTTTCACCTGTTAGACAGCCTACGACTAAAGAATTGATAATACCTGAGTTGGGGGTTTATGATTAGATGTCTACTCTTATGCGATAGTAGGCCTTTATGGAGCATAATTTTATAATCGTAACAAATTTCAAATATATTTATCATTTGACCCAACAATTAAGTTGTAGGAATTTATTCCAAAGTAAAAAATCAGGTATGCATATACACATGCACACACATATGCACTGTAGAACTGTTTACCATTTTGCTATAGGGTTTTTCACTGATTTATTGAAAAAACTTATCGAAAAAAATTTCTTTTTCGTATGCTGGTTGCTTTGCAAATATATTCAGGTGCTTTTTGCATGGACACTTCTTAAGATCAATATGGTAAAAATACATTAACTTTTATTTCCTCAATTTATCTCTACGTAATTATAGATACTCTTATCATTTCTTTTTTGAGACAGGTCCACACTGGCCTTGAGCATGCTATGTAGCCCAGGCTGACCTCAAACTTGCAATCCTCTACCTCAGCCTACAGGAGTGCTGGGATTACAGGCAAGTGCCACCATACCAGGCCTAGTATTTCGTAGATTTTGAAGTATTACAAAGTTTTCATTTTAACTTGTAGCTGTTTAATCTTGGTGAAGAATACTACTTTTATGCAAATCAGGAAAAATCTATTCATCTTCACTCCTCAGAATATAAAAATTAAAATAAGAAAACAAGTTTCATTCATTAGATTAGATAAAAAAGATTGTAAATACCTTGTGGGGAGGTGAAGAAGAGAAATGGATTTTTCCATGCATGGTGGGTAAGAGTGTATACATGCAGTACAGTATTTTTGCAGGGTTGAGCTTGATTGCCAAAATTCTACATGTCTATGGCCTTCAGATCAGAAAAGTCATCTACAAAACTCTATCTTAAAGAACTACTAAAGAATACATAGATAAATGTCCAGGGAAGTGAACTGGACTATGATTTAAAATATTAAAAGTCTGGGAAATATAAAACTAAATATCAATCTATACAGAAAGGGTAAAATAATGACTAAAGAATAGATATTACATAGACTACTACGCTGCTGATAAAAAGAACAGAGTGAATCTAATATACTAATATAGAAGACTTCAACCTTCTATGTTTAGGGAATAAAAAAGACAAACAGGACACTAGGTTTAGTAAGTTCTAGGATAAGAATCTATCTTTATACATACATACATGCATATCCACCTTGTTTTTAAGTACTGGAGGATGACCATCTTTGGAACAGTCCTAAATGGAAGATGCTATATGGACCCAAAAATTAATCAGGAGTGAAAACAAAATAAGATGCTACCAAGCATTTACAAAAATTAAGAGAAGGGGAGAAGAAAATAGTGCTTCAGTAGGTATTTATTTATTTATTTTTGGTCTTTTTTGAGATAGTGTCTCTCTATGCAGTTCAGTCTGGTCTTGAACACACTTTGTAGCACAGGCTGGCCTTGAACTCGCAACAATCCTCCTGTCTCAGCCTCCTGAATGCTGGGATTACAGGCGTGCGCCACCACATCCAGCCTCAATAAGTATTTGATGTCTTTTCCTTATCAAGGTAAAAACTGGGTAAACAACAAATTCTGCTAGTATGCCAGACAGGGGCCTGTACCTTTCCTATGGTAGAAGTTACAGGGCCTGGCCTTCTTGAATTCTGGCTCAAGTTCTGTCCTGGGGCAATTACCGGGGTAGATAAATTTGTAGGAGATAATGAACTAACTGGCAATACTACGCAGCAGAATCAGAACTAAGAATTAAAGCAACCGTAAATGTTTGGAAAAATTTCTCTAAAGAAATAAAAATTTTGATGACTATTTCCCAACAAAATATAAGGACAAATGGTTTTAAATATACATCTAACTTTAGAGAATTGATAAAACAAAATACCAAAAAATACAAGCTTATGATTGATGACTACTGAATGTATGACAGAACTGGTATCTCCTCTTCCAGTTTTGGGTAAAATCTGTACCTCACGCATGCCTGTACTCATGGCGGTTGGCTTCAGGAACAGTAGCAGAAAGGTAAATCAGAAGCTCTGAGAAAGGGCTCATGTTCTAAAGGTATATTTAGTTTCTTACTCTCAAGAGCTAGATACCGAGGAATATGCTTTCTAGTTTTGTATTCATTTTAATGTCCCTTTATTACACCAACAGCACTAGAAAATGAATTCTATTCACATTCTTCAGTTTCCAACAGCAGGGAAAACACCAGATAAATTCAGTTTAAAAGGGCTTATAAACAGAGTAACAAATAGAATTGTTTTATAATGGAAGCTCCTTCACAATTTTCCATACTTAGTACACATTTATTTATCAAAGAACAGGAAACTCTCTAATAGACTGAACTGCTAATATTGATGTGTACATTTACACTGTTGTCCCTAAGCCTAAGAAATAAGAGAAGGTTGTATCTTATGAGGCCAGGAAATGGGTCAGAATAAATGACAAACAGCTCACAGCTATAAAGCTTTTACAGGATGTGTCATAACTCACCTCAAAAAGATACTATTATGGACAAAGTTGTAATACTTGTTTTCCTTTTGGGCTGATCTGGCCTCCAAAAGAAAACGCTACTTCACCATAGCATGTCACAAAGAGTATCTAAAAAAGAAAACTTACCAAAGCCTGAGTTCCTAGATTAATCAAGGTACTGGTTTTCAAAAAATTTGATTCGGACTGTATTCTTTATTATGAATAACTTTGTTCTTCAGAAAAACCTTAGTCTTACTTCTTTGAAGAGTTTTCACTGAATATGATATAAGTGGTTTTTTAAACTGCTAACTTTATAGTGTATTTTCTATGTGAAATACAATCATAGAATTAAGTTTATCTTTTCTTACCATTTGCACTGCACAAGACATAATTCAATGCAATCAACTTAAATGAAAAATATACATTTCATAACAAAGTTGCGTTTTTTACTGAGGTATTAAAGAAAATATTTTTTCCCACACATTATGACAGTTTTCTCATTTTAAGACTGATGGAACACTAACCACACAATGCAGTCCAATTACTTTCACCCTGCATACTTCTAGGTGTGCTACATGTTACTGAGACAAAACTTTTAATTCTGTGAATAAAGAACTTTAAATTGTAAAGAAACAAGTGCCATAAAAGTCTGTTCATTTCACAGTTAAGTATCTAGAGCGAGACTCCCAGCGGACATAATTTTCCTCCTCACTCTCCCCCTCTCCTAACAGCTACCTGCAGCAATCATAGGCTTATAGTAGACTAGATAATACATGTCTCCTGCTTTCTCTTGACTTAGGAGTACTTAGCAGAGGAAACGGTTAAGCACTGGTAGGAAGAAAAGTCTATCCAGTCGTTGTTTTCCCTTTGGCTCCAGGCAAAGGCTTGTGCTGTGGGAGACTATAACTATCGTTGTGACAATGTTGTTTCCCTTAATTTAATTTCCTTCTGATACAATTGCCTTTTTTATTTCTGTGGACATGAGTACTAACTTAAATATGAAGCACTATCAAAGAAACTAAATTTCCAAATGCAGGGAAGTTTTCATAAACTTGTGCTACTGAAAAAAGTCTATTTCAAATTTAAGGAGTGAATCCTGTAAAATAAGTCTTTGATTAACTGTTAATCAATTATGTGAGAGTACAACATTTTTAATCTTTTTGTTTCTTGATACTATATATTGAACCCAGGGCCTTTGAACTGAGGTACATAACCAGCCCTTCAAAGATTTTTAACGTTTTGAGACAAAGTCTTGCCAAGTCATTAAATTGCCTAGGCTGGGCTCAAATTTGCAATCCTCCTGCCTCAGTTTCTCAGAGTATGTTGGAGTTAGAGGAGTGTTCCACCCATCTTTTTGTGTATGTGTGACAGATTAGGTCTTGCTATGTTGTCCAGGCTGGCCTCAAATTCTTGGGATGGTCTCAAATTCCTGGGCTTAAGTGATTCCCCCAGCTCAGCCTCCATTATAGCTACACCACAAGTGCATGCCACTGATCCTGATTTAACCACATTTCTTTAGGAAGCAAATAGTCTATTTAATCCGGGCACCAGCCTCTCGCTATATTAATCTGGTTTTGTTGCTACTTATAATGCTTGATAACTTGTCCAATATTATCAGCTTTTGAAATGACACCTGATTCCCAATCATACCAATGCTAATGTTAGCATTACAGATGATATATTATTAAAATCAATATTAAATGACTGTCAGTGTAAATTCAAATATCTGTGATATTTTTGCTCTGATATAGGAATTGACTGGACTTTCCTTCTGATAGTAGCAAATGATAAAAACATGATGAATTCCTCAGAAATATAGTAAAACAAATGTTTGTGTGATGTAGCATTGGCAATGCCCCCAAATTTACTTCCTTCTCCATTCATCATTTACAGAAAGGTCATAAGATCTACTGTGATTTTTAAAAATGAAATAACAGATGCTATAGTTTTATTCATTATTTCATGAAATCTCCAGCGAATGGTTATGTAAGTTATAGGTGGACTCTAGTCCACCATAACTAATGAGGCCAGGCCCATTTCCCACTGTCACAGGACCACGGCGATGCCTACAGCTGTTGTTGCTCTGAGGTACACTGGGCCGTCATACTCACGAAAGAGCATTTAAGTGACTTCTGGTGAATGCTTGAGGATGGAACTAGAAGACATAGTATTCTATAAGAGGTTTGAGAAATAGCTTGTTACCATGCCAGGCCTTTACTGAACACACTTTGAACATCATGAAGCTTTCACACATTTTGTTCCGTAACAGAGTTTATAACATGGGACAAAGTGTGGAGTGTTGAAAAGAACTCTGGAGGCAGTCATATGTTGGTGTAAGTCCTAATCCCTTCAGATAAATTTGTTTCCAAAATAAAAGCTGTGAAATATTATGTAAGATAATGTATGTAAAATGGTTTGAGTGGGACTTGTGGTAGGACTTGAATTCGGGAATTCAAGTAAAATGAGCATTTTAGCCAAACTACAAAGTGAATACGTATAGTTATTTTGTCAAATATCTACTTTTCTTGTTTTTAAAACTATTTTAAAATCTCCCATCCAAAGTAAGAGAAATATAACAGAAATGTTAAAAAAAATTAACAGCTTTGTTCACCAGTAGAAATTTAGTCTTAAAAACTGGTCAGCCTCCTTATATTAACTATGGAGGCTTCAAGTAACACTCAGCATGTTTTATTTCCCTCTTAGTACTTTTGGCCACAGCCCTGTCAATTTCCTTCTACTTTGGTCCTAATGATTATCAAAGTTGCCTTCCTTTTCTTCTTTGCTCTTTTCTTTCCGCCTTCTCTCTCTTCTTTTTCCCCCCTTGGTGTGTGTAGTACAGGGACTGAACTCAGGGCCTCCACAATGAGATACAACCCCAACCATTTTGTTATTTATTTTGAGACAGGGTCTTGCTTAATTGACAGGTGCACATCAGTGCTGGAACTTATGACCCTCCTGATTTAGCCTCCCAAAGTGTAGGGATCTCAGGTGTGTGTGACCTCTCCCAGCCCCAGATCATATTCTCACCTCCTTTCCTACCTCTTAGAAGCTTGTTGAATCAAGGAATCAGTAATCTGTAAGCCAAAGCAGACTACTTCCATTTTCTCACTAGAAGTTAAGAGTAGTCTAGGTATATAAACCTTTACACGAATAGCCTGAATGAAATGAGAGTTTACAACACTTACAAGTAAACAATGGAAGTAGATCAGAACTTCCGTTTCACACGCCTTTCTTTTTAAAGAAAGATCAGGCAGAAGTCACAGTTAGTCAGAGGAGGGTGGGAACAAATACATAAATAGGAATCAGGGTAGTAGGGGGGCACTTATGAGATTCTTTACTCTCCTACCCTTTCAATGCTTGGTCTGGAGATGTGTTTTAAGCTTAATCCTTTTATGTTCAGCCAAAACCCAAAGGTTAATAGAACTTGTAGAAAATTTGAAGGAAAACATTTTGGAGGACCTATCACACTAAATCCATTTGCCTCTATCTATGAAATCAGTGCTCTTGAAACTTCTAAGGGAGGGCTGGGGATATAGCTCAGTGGAATAAGCGCTTGCCTAGCAAGCGCAGGGTCCTGAGTTCGATCCCCAGTAACACAAAAAAAAAAAAAAAAAAAAAAAAGAAACTTCTAAGGGGACTCAGTCAGATCCACAACTGTGCTTGGTTTTGACGATGTCCATGGCTCAAAGTACAATTCCTGCCATGGAAGGTCACCATCAGGGAAATCACCTTCTGGCCATTGGTTATGTAAATGGCAAGACAATAAGCTTTTCAAGTTTCATCTAAATTTCTTTTTCTTTTCACTTTTTATTATTAGTGTATGTTTGCAATTTATTATCATTTTTATCATTTAGTGTATTTTCATCATTAGTGTATGTTGCAGTATAACGGTTACACTCATTTTGGGGAATTGGTCCAGGTATATTGATCATTCTTATTTTTTACCTATGAGTCATAGTTTAAATGGCTATCTTCTTTTTTAAAATGTGGCCACAGAAACAAATACACCTCATGAAGCTTCCATAATACTTGAAAATTAAATTGTGAAGGAACATAGATCTATGAAATACTACTTTAATGTCAGGAAAGGAAAATCAATGAAGAAACCAACCCAACTGCTCTATATTCAAGAAAAACAGCAACATTTCCTTGTGGACCACTCTACCTAGTTCCAGAAGCATTTTTTTCCTATGTCCTGAAATTCTGCACCTGCTCTGCACCTCATAAGATACGATGGAAAGGGCAAGAGGAGATTTCCTGTGTTCAAATCCCAGATCTGCAGCCTACAGGAATAGGCAAAGGGGAAGATTAAAGTGCTGCTGGAATGTTTGGCTGTCACTGTACACTGGTCTTACTTTTAGAACCAAGTCCACATCTTGTTGGAAGGAAATGTGTTTTTTTCTACTTAATAGTGCTAACCAGCACCTAATGAAGGAACTATCAATACAATGAATTGCTTTTGATTTATTTTCTGTCCTGTTGTATAATTTTCTTAATCTTTCCACTTGGTTGTTTTCATGCTAAATTCTAATGTGGGCTCAAATATTTTACAGGATAACACTTGATTAAAACTCAGTGCAAGTTAAAATAGTAACTGTAAAAAAAAAGATATATCTTAAGATGAATTTAATCCCAACTCTAACACTCTTCTTTGCTTTACACAAAGTCTGAGTTCAGTAACATTAAAATCAATTCAGTATCTTTAAATGATTTCCCCACCCTTCATTTTAAGTAGTTCTGACAAAAAACACAGGTGTCACAACACTCAAAACACAAATCATGCCCAAAAATGGGGGAGGGTGTTTAAGCTCTCCCTTTTAGTGCTAGTAATAACAGAAATTTGAACTTACAGTTGAATCATGCTATATATTTCTGAAGAATTTCATAAATATCTCACCTGGAGCTCAGATTAATCCATTAAACTACACAGACCAACTATTATTTTACCCATTCTAGAGATAAAGAAATTAAAGCACCAAGAAATGTAGTTATCTGTATCAAAGAGCTTTGGTACCAGAATCAAGACTAACAATCAAATTTTCTGACTCCCTGCATTTAATACAACATTATTTCCCCAAGCACCTGGGTCATTTCTTACTTAACCTTCTCATCACCCTTCTCCCTGAGTGATGATGCACTATAACGCCTCTCACTTAAGAGGCTGACTTACTTGCTGATGCCTGTCAAAGTAGGAATTTCACTTCACATTACTGGACAGCAAGAATGTTCCCAGCAGCTACATTTTCAGATGAATGTTCAAGTTGTGATCATTGTGACATGAAAGTCACAGGTTAATTCTAAGCCTTTCCAGGGACATTAACAAAACCTTTAATTCTAAAGACATGTAACTCAATCCTCTCCTAAAAGTCAAAAATAACTAAATGAAATCAATGTATGATTTATGAGGTGTAAGAAGCTAGTTTATGATTTTTCAACTGTTGGTTTACTCAAATGTCTTTGGCACATTTTTTGCAGACCTATTATTCATAGAAGGGTAAAACAGTTGATCACTGTGACCAAAATTTTTCAAACTATACAACAGTTATAATTGTATTTCAATGATGTGGATTTTTTTTCCCTTAACCAATTACAACCTGCTGCCACTATTTTAAAATAGATTTAAAGGTGATAACAAAAGCAATAATAATAATGTCATTCACTAAGCTTTATGTCCCACATTTAGCTAAGAATTTCCTCCCTAGGAGGTTGCTGTAAGTACTATCTCTACATTATAGACAAGGAATCTGAGGCTCAGTGAGATTAAATTAACTTGTCCAAGTTCAGCCAGCTGTGAACAGCAGAATGGGGATGAGAACTCAGGACTGATCATCTTCAAATCTAGAGCTCTCTTTGGACTCTATTCCATACAGTTTCTTAAGTGGACCTTAGGTCCTAGCCATAGCATTGTAAAAGTTTAAAATGCAGAAAATGAACTACACTAAAGATATTGTACCTTGAATGTTATTGTTTGACAAAGTGTGTTATTACCTGCTTTTTCAGCATGATACATTCTAAGAATCTTTAACTTTTGTATTTTCACCTAGCTGATATTTGAAAGTTACAATCAGGTAAAGAAGTTGTGAAAGAGTGAAGCAATTATTTGCAATTGGTTTCTTTGTTAGATACTAGCATACATAAATGGGTAATAAGATACCGGGCTGGCTATACCCTAAGGAAGGTGGTGGTTAGTTAAATTCTTCCAGGGTGGCACTCTTTTAGAACTGGCCAGATGGCACCATCATTTCTCCAAAAAAACAGACAAAAAAAGCCCTAAGCAAATAAGAAAAATGACATTTTGAAGCTGCCTTTGGCTGCATAGTCCAGTCATGAGGCAACTTCAAATCTGGAGTTCATCACCTTAAAACAAATACCAATTTTTAAACATTTATAAACACAACTAATACAATTATGTTAAAAACAACTATATACATCTTTATTTAAATGAGAACTGCCAATAATACAGCTGCTATATATAAAAGTGCTGGCAGAAGATCCTATTTCTGTTAGAGGTTTCTGCAGGTGGGAAGGGCCATGGTAAAGGCCACTGCCATATTATTTTGCTATTTTAAAAACCTATTAACATACAGATGAATTATTTATTTGGATAAGATAGAAAATCATTTGAGTTACAGCATTATTAATAATAAAAAGAGAAATTTAGGCTTATAACTTAGTCTTGAAATAATCTGGCAATTTTGAATGAAGGAAATAAAATATAGTGCTATATGTACTTATGTTTGCATAACTTTGGATCATTAAATTACTCACACTGAGGGTTACACTTGAAAAATGCTTTCAAAAGAATAAGTACTTATTATTCTACTTCATTTTAGCTTCCTAAATAGATGTAGTTAGTTTCCACTTGTCATCTGTGCTGGGCAGAAGGCTCATAGAATTTAAGAGATATGTATCTTTAACTACATCTATATTTATGTCAATATAATTCATATTTGCTGGGAAGGGCATATGTACAAGAAGAACAATGTCACAGCATTTCCTCTTTCAAACTGATTTTATAATGTGTGAAAGGAAAGCTCTAAGGGACACAGAGAGAGAACACCACTGCTGCCCTTGGAGTATTTGGGCATGTTCTCTGCTTCATAGTGACATGGCCAGAATCAAGTTAATGCTGACAACTCCTGGGAGTGGCAATTATTCATTCTAAGGTATCTAACTGACCTATGCTCACAGATGCAAACACATGGAAGTATCACTTTTGGCACAAATCTTGTATTACGTTTTCTCAGAAAACTAGACCCTGGCAAAAGAACTACAAGATAGTATTTTAAATTTGTATAATATCTGCTGTCTCCCATAATGGAAAAAGCTCCCTACAGCCTAATTCTCAGGCTCCTTACAACAAAACACTCTACAAATATTACCAAAAACAAACAGTGTGCTCTGTGTACTCTGAAAGTAAGTAAGAATACAAACTGGGAAGAAGAGTCACACTTGTGGATATGACCCACATAGTGGTGAGAATCTCAGTTTGTTTTGGTCTTTTCTCTTATTCCTTGCAATTCTGACTTGAGCGTGAGCCCTAAACTGGGGTGCAGAATGATGCAAAGGAGAGCCAAAGCACCAGTAGAAACTTTTTCCGAGAATTAACCCTGTTGTTTCAAGACTGTGGGGTAAACACTGGTGGTTTCTCTTTTTTCCCCCTCTCTCTTTGTGCCCCCACCCCTTTCTTGGCTTTGCCCTGAGAGCGGGGTATGTGTATGAGTGTGCAGGCTGTGATGTCTGTTCTGTGGTGGCAGGGACACATGCACTAAAGACTTTAAGCAGTTATTACAACTGTATTTCATGAAGTAAACACAAATGTACTTGAAGCACATAGGAATAAAGAAGTTGTAGAAATTTTAGAGCTGAAAAATTCAACAGAAATTATTCAGTCTGAAAAACAAGGATGAGAAGATAAAAAAAATGAGAAAGTCTCAGCGATCTCTAGGAAAGCATAAAAATTAGCACTGGAATCCCAGACAGTAAGAAGAGAATTGTGTAAATCCCAGACAGTAAGAAGAGAATTGTGTAAAAACAACTTGATGAAATAATGGCCCAAAGTACCCAAATTTAGTAAAAACAAATATAAATTTACAGAATAAAAACTTCAGAGAATCCTAGAGACTTAGTGCAGACATATCAAAATCAACTGACATAAAACCAAATAAAATAATCTTTAGTTATTAGAGATGAATAAAATCACACACACACATACACCCACACATGCGTGTGTATGCACAAACACATACTAGAATGAATGTGGATTTCTCATCTGAAATCTCAAAGAATAGAAGACAATGGAATAATACCTCTATAGTTCTGATTTTATATCCAGCAAAAATATCTTGTAGCAGTGAGATAAGGAAACAGTGACATTCTCGGGCCAAGGAAATCTAAAGCACTGCTAACAGCACCACTCAAAAAGAAATATAAATGCAAACTTTTAATGCTGAAGGGAAATGTACCCATGGGAAAGTGGATCTTCAGCCATGAAAGAAGAGCAGTGGACATGGCAAATAACATGGGAATATATCAGACTAACTTTTGTTCTTCACGTTTTAAAAACAGGTAGGATTACTAAAGGGAAGATTAAAACCTTATTTGGTAGGGTTTTTAATATATGATTGTTATGGTTGATACATTGTATCAACTTGGGCAGTCTAGAGGTTTGGCTGAGTAATTCAGCAGGAAGCCAGGGTGCTTACTTTGTACACGTTCTAAGCCTGTGGAAGAGGAAGGCATGGAGATTGTGTGAGAGATACACGCCCCCTGGGTGAGGGTAGGTTGTTTACAATGTAAGGGAGGTAGAAAGAGGCTGCTTGCTGCCATTCCTCCCTTTTGCTCTGGCTTTTGCTGTGTTCTGCTGCCCCGAACAGTTTGCCCTCTGCCATGTGCCACTCTGCCTCAGAACCAGCCAAGTATGGACTGAAACCTCCACAAACTGTAAGCTAAATAAACCTTTCCCTCCTTCATTTTGGGTGTTGGGTATTTTGTCTCAGCAAGGAGAGAAAAGTAAGCAAGACGATATATGATAAGCTTTTTGAAGAATGTAATACACAAGATGAAACACAAATGGGGACAGTAATGGAATCTGTAATACTGAAGCCAAAACTGTACATTTTCTTTAAAGTGATAAAATATCTCTAAATAAGACTGAAAGATTTGGCAACATATTCTGGAAATCCCAAAGCACTAAAATGCATTATAAAAGAAATATAATCAAAAGGCCAATAAATTAAATACAAAATTAAAAATGATTTGACTTGGGGTTAGATCTAATATACTACTAATAAAAAATTGCCTCCCTGGCAGTAGAAGTTACAACTCTTACTTAACTAATTTAAGTGTTTGACAGTACTCCATTTCATGAAGATTTACATTCTGATTAAATCATCAATTATAATAAGTATGGTTATTAAATAAAGTGAGATGCCTGAAAGAAGAAATTGTGTCTTATTTATTACTAGTTCCTCAGCATCTTGTATACATGTAAATAGCTATTCAAACAGAATGAATGAATGACTATTCCCAAAGATGATCAGTGTAGAAATGAAAGGGCAATAGGGATAAAGATTCATTTTTGGTTTGTCCAGTGATGGTGTGGCTGTCCTGAGGAGCCTGAGTTCACACTCCTCTCTTCTTCCACTGTCCCTGGATGGTGCTGGCGAGAGGAGTCTGAATTCAGCTCCTCCCTTCCTCCATTGTCCCAGGACAGCTGGAAAAAGAAGTCTGAGACCCGCCCTTCCTTCGCTCAGCTGGTGGGATTCAGGGCCCAGAGACCTGTGGTAATGCGAGCAATACAGTAGGACACTGGCTAAGGTGCACAGGATGGACAGGCACAACTAGACACATGGAAATAAGAGCAATAGGTGCCAAGTAAGGAGAACCAGTGTTGTGCTTGGTGACAAAGACAGGAGGAATAGATGTGGGTGGATAGGGCCACTTTCTTCTCTTGTATTTTCTCTTTCTCTCTTTTTTTCTTTTCTTTTTATTTTCTAAATGACTGGGGATAACTCCAGCCACAGAAAACTAATCACTACATACCTGCTAAGGAAAACTCCAAGAAGAGATAACAATGATAAATATGCACCAAACACAGGTTTACCCAACTACATAAAACAAATATTAATGGACATGGAAAACTGAATAAGCACTAACCAGTTGTAGTAGGGCACCTTAATATCCCACTCTCACAGATAGATCAACTATACAAAACCAACCCTGTGACAAATAAACTTGGTAGATGTCTATAGAGTGTTCCACTCCAAAACATGAGAATACATATTCTTCTCAGCTGCACATGAGATGTTCTCCAAAACACACTACATGTTAGCTGACAATACATCTGTAAATAAATGTAGATTAATTGAAATCATCCCATGCATAGTATCTGAACATAGTATAATAAACCTGGAAATCAACAACAAAAGAAATCACAAAAATTACATTAAAACATGGAAATTAAACAAGTAACATCCTTCTGAACAACCAATGGGTCACAGAGGAAATTAAAAATGAAATTAAACACATACAATTAAACAATAATGCTAATTGATACAACATATTAAACCTTATGGGACACAAAGAAAGCAATCCTATGAGGGAAATTTATAGTGATGAACTCACACATCCAGAAAACAATAAGCTCAAATAAACAAGCTAATGTTTAACTTCAAACTTGTAGAAAAAGAAGAACAAATCATACCTGAAGTTCACATGAGGGAGGAAATTATAAAGATAAGAGCAGAAATTAATGCAATAGGGACTAAGAAAACAATACAAAATTTCAATGAATTGAAAAGTTGGTTTTTGGAATGAATAAATAAAATTGATAAACTAGTAGCCAACTTCATCAAAAAGAAGAAAGAAAAAAACCACAAATTTAAGCAATTAGGAATGCAAAGGGGAAAATCAGAACTAATCCTACAGACATCTAAGAGATCATCAATATCTACTATGAGAACCTATATTCTAATAAGATGGAAAACACAGAAGAAACAGACAGATTTATAGACACAATTGAATTGCCAAAACTAAATGAAGAAGATATAAAAATTCTAAATAAACCAATATCACCCAATGCAATTGAAAATGTAATTAAAAATTTAAAAACAAACAAAAGCCCTGGCCCTGATGGATTCACTGTTCAATTCTACAACAAATTTTGCAAAGAACTAATGCCAATAATGCTGAAACTCTTTAAAGAAAATGAAAGGGAAGCAGTAGTTCTAAAATCATTCCTGGAAACAAGTATTACTCTGATTTTGATTCTAAAACCAGAGAAAACTACAAGCCAAAAAAGAAAACTACAGGCCAATCTCTCTAATGAATATAGATGCAAAAATCCTCAGTAAGATACTGGCAAACAGAATGCAGCAAATCATCAAGATTATACACCATGACTAATCAGAATTCATCTCAGGAATGCAGGGATGGTTCAACATATGCAAATCAAAAAACAAAGCCAAAGATAAGAATCACATGATCATCTCAATAGATGTACAAAAGGCATTTGACATAGTTCAACTCCCATTCATGATAAAAACCCTACAGAAAATTGGAATAGATGGTCTCAATCTTATAAAAGCCATCTATGACAAACTAACAGCTAATATAATATTAAATGGTCAAAAAAGGAAAGATTTCACTCTAAAATCAGGAACAAGGCAGCAATGCCCATTATCACCACTACTATTCAAAAAAATTCTGGAAACATTAGCTAGAGCAAGTAGACAAGAAAAAAAGGAATAAAGATAGGAAAGGGAGAAGTTAAATTATCACTATTTGCAGATGACATGATACTCTATATAGAAGACCCCCAAAACTCCAACAAAAAACTTGTGGATTTAATATCCAAATTCAGTAGTGTAGTAGGAATACAAAGTCAACACTCAAAAATCAACTTAGCATTTCTGTACACAAGCAACAAACTCAGAGAAAAATTAGGGAAAGCATACTCTTCACAATAGCATCTAAAAATATGAAATAGTTAGAAATTAATCTAACAAAGGATGTAAAAGATCTGCACAGTGAAAATCACAGTAACCTACTAAAGGAGATTGAAGAGAGCAGAAAATGGAAAGATAGCCCTTGCTCATGGATAAGAAGAACCAACATAGTGAACATGGCCATATTCCCAAAATTGTTATACAGATTTAATGCAATCCTGATTAAAAACCATTAACATATCTCACAGCACTAGAGAAAACATTTGTAAAATTTATTTGAACCAGAAGAGACCTAAAATAGCAAAAACAATTCTGGGCAACAATGGCAAGTCAGGGGACATCACAATCTCAGACCTGAAATTATAGTATAAAGCCACTGTGATAAAATCAGCATGGTGTTGGCAAAAAAACAAAAAAACAGCCTTCAGAATCAGTGGAACAGAATGGAAGATGCAGACCCAATCCCTAAACATACTCACTTTATCTTTGACAAAGGAGCCAAAGATAGTCACTATAAGAAAAATAGTCTCTTAAATAAATGGTGCTGGAAGAACTGGCTTTCCACATACCAAAGACTAAAACTAGACCCATGCCTATCACCATGTACTAAACTAAAGTCAAAATGAATCAAAGATCTAAATATTAAAATAAAAACACTAAATTTACTGGAAGAGAAAATAGGTAGAAATCTCAGAGACATAGGTGTAGGCAGAGACTTCATGAACAAAACCCTCAACTGTCAGGGAAATATTATAGAGAATCAAGAATCAACAAATGGGACCTCACCTTACTAAAAAGCTTTAGCACAACAAAAGAAATCACCATTAGAGTGCAAAGACAACACACAGAGTGGGCAAAAAGTATAACCAGTTGTCTCTCAGACAAAGGACTTATAAAGAATTCAACATATAAAGAATTGAAAAAAACACCCCACTCCAAATTGAAAGACCCAAACTGATGAAGAAATATAAATGTCAAACGAGTAAGTGAAAAAGTGTTCAACATCATTGGTCATTAAAGAGATGCAAATTCAAGCAACACTGAGATTCCATTTCACCCCAGAAAGAATGGCTATCATCAAAAAATCAACCAATAACAAAGGGGCTGTGGGGATAAGAAACCCTCCTCCACTGTCGGTGAGAGTATAGGCTGGTACAACCACTATGGAAGTCAGTGTGCAGATTCCTCAAAACAACAGGATTAGAGATGTCATTTGATCCAGCTATTCCCTTCCTGGTTTTCTTTCCAGAAGAATTAAAAACATCATACCATAGCAATATATGTGCACCCATGTGTATAGTAGCACAATTTGTCATAGCTAAATCTTGGAAACAAACCAAATGTGCATGAGGAATGGACAAAAAAATGTGGTTTTTTCATATAATGGAGTACTACTCAGCCATAAAGGAGGATAAGCTGGATACTCTTACAGGTAAACGGATGAAACTGAAGACCAGATTCACAAGTGAAATAAATGAGTTCCACATGTATAAACAATGTATTATCTCACTGGTATGAAAAACTGAGTAAGTCAATAAGATCCAAAATGTATCATAGATATTGTGAATTGGAAAGAAATTGTTAAAAAGAAAAGACAAACTTTGATGGTGGAAAGGGAAAAAAGGCAGAAAAGGAAGAAGAAAAAATACATTTATATACAAGATAGTTAAAATATGTATGCAGACAGATTCTCTTAGTTCATTTAAAAGAAAGGGTTGTGCTATTACTGTTTGGACAAGATATCATGCCTATATCTTGTACTCTGAATAACACTATGAAGAGAATAACACACAATGCATTAATTATTGTAACTTGCCTGTTAACCTGTTTTTAAACTGTTCTATTGTTATTTTTTCTCTGTAAAATAAAAAAAGATTCATTTTGAAGGTAATAAGTCAAGTTGATCACATAAGAGAGGAGGGAAACTGATTTTGAAAACCACACTGATAAATTCAGTGGAATCTCCTTGAGATACAACACCGTATTCTAACAATGCTCAAAGGATTTTTAGTATTTGTTTGCAAACTATTCATTATGGTGTCTTCAATATGTCAAGTAAATTAAAATATTCATAACTAAATGCCAAAATATTTCCATTTTTCTGAATCAACCAGAGCTATGTCTCAGCAATGAATAACAATGATGATCAAATGGCTCTTATATTTTTTAGGACTCTAATTAATTCTAAAATCAAATTTCTGAGATGACTAGGTCTCCTGTGTATAGATTTTTTTGGTAACACTCTTGCAGATTAATGAATAAAATGAATTAGTCATTTATCAGTGAGTTAAATAAAATCTCTTGATATACATTCATTCTGTGTTCATATATAAACTATAATATTTACTTTTTTGGGGAAACATTCTTTTAACATGATAAGCTTTTTTGAAGAATGAGATAAACTTTGTTAATTTTTATTTTATATGACTTCCATATAAAGAAACATAAGTATATAATAATGGCTTACAGCTTGTACAGAAATCAATAAAAATAAGCCAGATTGTACTAAATTTTTTTTGTAATGAAATATTTTTGTGTTAAAAATTTACAAAACCCAAAACTCAAGAAATGAAAGCTACTTCCTGCCAGCCTCAGGTAAGTTTGAAATGTTGAAATGATCTGACTGTGAGATGCAGGTATATGCTAAAAGTGCTACTGCCTATCACCTGGTACCTAACGGAAAAGGAGTGACTGATAACTAAAGACAAAGTATGACTGCAGTAGAAAGATACAACACGTTCTCCTCTCATTTCTAACATACAGCGGCTTTCAATTTCCCTTAATTTCTTAGAAAGTTCACTTCATGGTGATACCCTTTTTGTCTCTTCAATTAAAAGGCACTAATGATTGCTAAACTATAAAACTAGTAACAGCGCTAGCTGCCCTCCACCTTACTGTTTCTTACTGTCCCTTCCTTCCCATGAATGTTAACATTATAATAGTGCATATTTTTGTCTTTTTTCCTATCAATAAGGATACCATCTCAGTATTTCCAAAAACTACTAGACATGGATCAGAGATTTCATGGAGGATGGAAAAGGGCTACATGAAGTCTTTTAGGAAAACCAACTGGGCAGTGAGATTGAAACATCTCATTTAAGGGGACCAATTTAAAATAGAACTGCCCAGATCAGTTCTTGAAACATACTTTTATTAGCATTTAATAAAATCTACCTATTTAAAATATTGAAGAGGTTAGTCAGTGTTTCTGTTAGAATGTCAAAGGAAATTTACATCTTCAACACAAGTTAAAAATAAAATTTAATATGGTATAGTAGTGACTTACTCCCGGAGGCCAAGGCAGCATAGTGCAGATAGTTTTGGAAAAGCAATGGTAGGAAGATGAATTTTAAATTATAGAATGATAAAACTTTTGAGCTGGAATGGTACTTGTGGATATCTTTATAATCATCACATTTTACAGATTAGGAAACAAATCTAAATAAGTGAAGTGCCTGGCTAAGATCACTCTGCCAATTAATGGCAGGCCCAGTAAGAAAAATCCAACTTTTCTGTTTCTTACTTTAGTAATCCTTTTACTATTTCATAGGAACAGCCAAAGCAGAAGCAATATACATTTATGAGCATCTCCTAGTTACTATGCTCAATGTTACGTATTTTACAACTACTCATAAATTATCTCTCATTTTCACAATTACCCTACGAGATAGATATACAACTTGTGACAGAATTTGAACTCAGGTTTCTCGCACTGCCAAGAAAGTTTGTACTATGTAGTCACATCATGGACATGTTTAACCAATATATTTTGCCAGGTAATATTAAAGGAGCGAACCATTTGCACGGTTAGGAGTGGGACAATATAGTCTAACTGTGAGAACTGTGGATCCACATCATTTTCTCCACTTCAGGATTTTCGTGCTTCAGAAGTACAACAAAGCTTGGTTTTAAATACAGCTCTGTTTCTTACTAGATCTGTGACTTTGGGCAATTAATTTCTCTTGGCTTTTGTTTCCTAATCTGTAATATTAAATATATCATTCCCTGTAGAATTTTATTAGGATGAAGTGAAATACATTTGGAGCAGGAGTGAGTACAACACTTGGTATAATCAAGAACTGCTCATTACATGTTTTTGAGCTTCTATAAACTACTTGCTTGTTTGGCTTTTTGACAAATTTCACAGGATCATCAAATTCATTTTTAAGACACATAACCATATATTTTGTTATAACCAAGCATTACTGTATTTGGATTATGCCATGCCCAAGTAGATGCCCACTGTGTAAGGAGCAGCATCCACAAGAATATTAATGTCCTAAAAAGGTAAGACATTTTCCTTCCACATGTGTCCCCCATATTAAAACTGGTCCATAATCTCTACTCTAACTCCATGTGCTAAAACATGGGTCTTTTATTTATATAAAAGAATTTTTCTCCTAGCAAGAGATACTTTATTATTTTAACCTAAGACGAGATTAAAATTCAAATGAACATTTTTGGGGTGAACAAAACCTAGCCTTACCATTTTGGAAAATGGAAAAAAAAACCATTGACAGTTTTCTTCCATTACTGCAGACTCTGGATTACTTCAGTGCAGTAATTAGTTTAAAATCTGAGGATAAATAGAATCTTTACGTCAGATTTGAAGATTGGAGAAAATGAGATTTTTGTGATCTCTGCAAATCTACAAACTCAAGTTTAGGGAGGAAGTGATAGCTGTTATATCAGCTCCCTTTCCCCTCCTACTGTCCCTCTTCCTCTCCCAGTACCTCTTAACAGGGCTCGCTGAAGCCACCTACCTACAGAGTGAGTGCAGGCCACTGAGCTAAAAGAGGAGAATGGAATTAAGATTCATGCTCCTCATCCTACACCTGCTTTAAGCCAATTCTAAACATACCCTCAAACAGCTATCTGACATGCAGACATAAATCTTTGAATTATATAACATGTTTTACCATCCCATCACCATCCTATCTCCAGTGCTTCTACAGTATGTATAATATCACAGGCACTTAGTAAGCAAGAGTATGTTTGAAGAAGAGGAGCAGTCATTGCTGGCAAACATTTTTTTTTATTAGTAGCACATGTTAGTTTTGCATTCTGTGTGTGGAGCTGGTACAGGTATGTAACACATCGGAATTCCCTTTTCATCCTCTATTCCTCCCCACTTCCCCCTCCACCTATTTCTTGATCCCCTTCCCTTTTTCCTTTTTTTACTTTGAACATGTTTATGGTACATGATGTTTACATTCCTTGTGTAGAGTTCGTACAGGTACTTGCTTAACAAATAGATATTAGAGTAAAAGAGCTGATTGAGAACACTTGCAAATATCTGTATTATACAGGTATTAGCCAGTGTAGCTAATTTAAGGTACCTGTGATTGAACAACTGGTTCACAAAGATCCTGAAAGTCTAAGAATCTGCTCATTTACATCAGGATGAGCCGGCCAGCTTTAGCATGCCACTGGACAGAGGACTAACGAATAGTAGGGGACACCCTAGGATGGTCCTCCTTAGCAACTCGCCAGTTCCCCTTCCCTAAAGTAGGCGACTCAAGAGCTTCGACTTTCCTTGATTTTACCTCTTTGGGCTGAATCTTGATCCCTGCATTTGTTATCTACTCTCCAAGAACATGCTGTGTAAAATTGTTCTCCTTCATGCCAAGAACCAACCAATGTAACTTCCCATTAAGACCAACTCTCCAAATGCCTCGTTGCTAGCTTCCATCTGCTAGATAGGATGACCCGCCAGCAATAAAATGCCTGAAGTACACCCGTGCGAGGCTCCTCTTCAAATATTAGGTCTCCACAGTCTTAGGTGACCCAACTACCATCTCAAATCTTTGCTGCAAATCTCCAGTTCTACACTAACTCAGGAGCAAGGTCTCATTATATGTTGCTTAACCCATTTTCCATTGTATCTTGTTACTTAGCAGCTGTACATCTTGAATCTGAGCATCTGTTTACCACTTTAGTTTTAAAAGCTTCAGGTTTCATTTTATAATATAGAAGGTCCTCTTCTTATAAGGAAGGTATGAATGGGGTGTAAGAACAGCCTATTAGCTAACACCATTTATAAAAGTTTTGTTGTATAAAACCGTTTAAATCATCTCACTTTATTAATATATTGTCTTCATCATATTTTATGCTATTGTGGTAAGATGAATAGATCAGAAGAAGACCAAAGCAATACAGTTCATATTCTAAGGTTTTTCTTTTTTTATCTGAAGAGCTACATTAACGTAGAAAACATACCTATGGGCCATTAAAATGACAAAAAGGTATGCTTCTCAAACACTGGAAACTGTTAAGCATCTTTGTTGCCAAGAGAGTCCTTGTTTCATTCAGTTAAACCTCCATGGATTTCAAACACTTACTTAAACATGATTCAGCTGTGGGATGTGAACTTTACATATTCTATACAGAAAAAGAAGCTTATCTGGTCTGCCATCTGTTTTTGTTTGATCAATCTTGAAGTTATAGGAATAAAACTTTTAATACAGTAGTAATTACTAGCACTCCAGTAAATGTGAGGGCTCTTACCTGTACATTTGTAATCAGAGGCTACTCCTTTAAGCACAGCATCAAAAATGGATATTTCCACTCGCTGCTTTCTGTGGTGACAACTCAGAAGTAAGGAAGGCTGGGACACAATGAAATACAGAAATGGTTCTAGCTGTGAGTCACCTGTTCCTCTTCGACCAGGCTGCCGAACGATAGTAATGCCAAGTGCTTGTCTTGCAGATGACCTCGTGGATGCATGAAGACTTTCAAGAGAGAGAACTCCTATTTTTCTCCCTGACGTTAAAGATGTGCCACTGCTTAAGAGAGTTTCTGCTGTCACTGTAGAAATACATGCCTGATTTGGCTTAGCAACACATGAATCAACTTCTGGGAGATTTAATGAACTCTTGCCTGCTTTTTCATCTTCTTTCTGTTCTTGTGATTTCAATTTAGGCAAGGCCGTAGAAGAATAAGTCATTAGTGAGATTCTACTTGCAGTAATAAATATGTCAAAGGGAATAAAATTTAGGTTCTTTACAATTGACGACTGGCGTGAAGGACGGGCGATCCGATGCTGACTGGCACCACTCTGCTGTTCTATTTGTACTATTCTGATTTTGACGCTATCACTGCCAATTCCACTGTCCTGAGCACCACTATATCGAGAAGAGGTTTCGGCCACACCTCCGTCAAATGTATCCATTTTTTTCAGTTCTTGTTTAGAGCTCTGTAGGAAAAAATGATAAGACAATTCAAATTAGTTACAAATATTGGTACATAAACAATATATATGTGTTCAAGAGAAGACTTAAAAAATAAGTCAAGTATAATTAGTCATAAAAACAAATTAGGTAGGTGCTCATCCCAAAAAAAAGGTAAGAATGGCAAGGAAATACTTGAGAAAAGCATCAAATGTGCTTTTCAGTAAAATATACTTGAGGGTCAGACCTAAGGTTTTTTAAAAAATGCTTCTTCAAATAAATATTTTAACTAGTATTCTGTACAATGATTTTCAAAGTAATACAACAAACTGTCTCTACATCATGTTTGCTATAGGTTGAAATTACATTTTACCTAGATACAACTTATATTTTATTGTTTACTCTTATTATAAACTGTTCATGGGTTTTTGAATAGTAAGAAAGGGAAGGGGAAAGTCAGAAGTCCTAAATTATGAGGAACAAAGAATAGTAATCTAAAATATAAATGCTTGCCATTTAAGAAAATGGTTATTTTCCCCACCTATGCAAGGATTTGGAACAAGGGTAAATACAAATGATCAACTAAAATCAAGTCAGTAGCCAAAGCCTCTCAGGGTAGATTTTGCTCTGGGCAGTGAAGGCTCCTGGCTCTTAATGTTTCCTACCATAGACTCCCTGCACGGAGCGGTGGCAGAGCAGCTCTGTTACGGTTACTTCGGCAACATGACTGTAAGAACCCAGCTCTCCTTGCTCAGCTCTCCCACACATCTATTTAGTACCTAGACATTTCACTTGTTTTATCTTTTATCTTATATAACAGATTCTTTCAGAATCATCAGTGTAATCATTAAAAAATCCACAGACGTCTAAAGAGCAAATATAAAATCCTACCCACTATTTTTCCCCTTGTATTCATTTATTTATTTTACAGAGAATAATAAAAATAACAATAAAAACGCTACAGAAGTTCAAAACAAGATGACAGGAAATTAACAATGGCTAGTATATTGCATATTGTTATCTTCAAAGCAGTTGTTTAGATTACCAGATAAAGGCATATAAGGTTGGTCAAACAATATAAACACTAGCTGTTCCCTTCAGTGAACTGATAGAAATTAGTAGTACAATCATCTTAGCTATCGTGTGTGTGCGCGCATGTGCAAGTGCACTCCTTCCTTTTCTCCTTTCCCCCATCTCAGTGACTCTTAATTTTTTGAGCAGTCTCTTTTCCTTCACAATGTCTGTTGTACCTTTTGGATATTATTTATTCTTTCAATTTCTTAGGCTAGGGAGACAAAGCGATGTTTACACATGCAAGTCTGATTTCTTTGACTTGTAAGTATGGTCTCTAGTTGCATCTTATCAGTAATCACAACTAAGCAGTAATATTTAGGCACTTCCTTTTAGTCTTTTCCCTTCTAGCCACACCCCTTAGTGTGGACACAAATTTGTAACTCAAGTTTTTGACATGCTATTATATTCTTCATTTAGTATTATAATTTTTTCAATCATTCCCATATAATTGGACATACAAGTTTTCACTCTTTTGCCAACAAACACCTTTGCAAAAACATGTTTCACTACAGTGTTTCTTTAGGATAGGCTCTTCAAAATAGAATTAAAGGTACATGTTACAAATTTTTTTAAAGCTATTAATACTACCACCTTTCCAAAAGGGCTACATTACATTACTACTAGTGATGGAAAAATATTCCCCAAATACTGGGTATTACTTATCAATTTTTAATTTGATTGGTTAAAAAAAAATCACTTGGCCATATGTTATATAAGGCACATATCAAGGGCTCATTGTGAGAATGTTAAAGAACTAACAAAAAAGAGTGATGTAACAGTTTTTCTTCAAATAATATTTCCCATTAGTTGATTTTATAGTTGTTGACAAAGACACACTGTTGTTAGAAAAACACAATATTAGCTATTTGAAATAAAACTCGGCCTTGCTCTTAGAAGACATTTTTTTGTTTGTTTGTTTTTTTAAATCATGCTATCTGTACCATGCTATTTCTGTGCTAGGAGTATCCCTCTGAGCTTGCCAGAGGTAACAAATTCTTCATTACTCATGAAAACAAATGGAATTTGAGAATTATTCCTTTCAGTGATCCCAACACTTCATTCATACTTTTTTATGGGTGGACTATATTCTACTAAAATGTTCTGTAGTGATAGTACAGTATTAGTTTTAAAATACAATCATGTATGACATAAAGTCTTGTTTAATAAAAGGTTGCACATTGGATGGTCGCTCCACAAGAGTCTAATGGAGCTGAAAAAGTCATGTTGCTTAGTGATGTCCTTGGTGCTTTGATGTCATGAAGTAATCCAGCACTCATGAGTTTGTGGTTGTGCTGGGGTAAATAAACCCTCTGGGCAGATAGCCATATAAAAGCACAGTACATGACATACAAACAGGAACGTAGCACCTGATAATGATAAATGATTTATTTTGTGATTTTATTATGATATTCTTTTTATTGAGCATGTACTTCTATTTATAAAAAGGTTTACCGTGCAGTCTTAATGCTGTGCTATGCCTACACAGCTTACTACATTGGGTGTTTACTACATTTCTTGATGGCATCATTCTCTCTTGTGCTTCATTTTGTATGGTTTTAGACATGATGACCTAAAGAGCAACAGGCTATACCACACGTATGTATACACCTCTCCACCCACCCGTCCAGCATATGTGCACAGCAAGCTATGCCATTGAGGTTTGTGCAAGTATGCTCCATGATATCCATTCAAAATATACCAAAATACATAATGGTATATTTCTCAGAAAGTGCCCCCATAGGTAAATGATACATGACTATAGATAAGCTTTGGGGAAAGAGAGACCTGGGATCAAGATCAACACTCTCTAATTACATGGCCTTGGAAAAACTACAAACCTCTCTAAGGCTACATAATCTTTTCTGTAAAATGATGGGAATAATTCTTCAAAGGATTATTATAAGGATTTGGTAAGTGAGCCTATTTAAAAAGTCAGCACAGCGCCGGCATACAGTAAATAACTGACAACGTCATCTGTTATAGTCTGTCTCCTGCCTGGTGAAGAACGCTAAGAGGGAATGAGTCACGTTTTGTACATTATAGGGTACAGTGCAGTGCCTGGTACACTGAAAAAGATCCATAAACGTTGATGATAAGTTTGTTCATAATACAGTAGTAAGTGAAAAAATTACTTGGGAGATAGGATTAATGATTATGAATACATGAACATATTTAACGGGAAATTTCCTAATACCAATTCTGTGAGGTCTCTAGACATAGTCACAAGGTCTTTCCTGATCTGTACCTCCCACTTTGTGAACTGAACACATGCCTAGCAATCTTTTCAGTCTCTGCTGTCTTCCTCCTTACAGTGGGACATTAATATGCAAGGATGCTGTGCCACTAGATGTGTTGATATAGTAATTTTATACTTATTAAAGGACAATTTAAAAAAAATTCATCTCCTTAATGAAGATGTCTACAAACTTCCCTCAGTCCCTCTCTCCCTTCCCTTTCCCTTCTTCTTTGACCTCTTATTCTTTTTCTCTCTCCTCCCTTCCCCTTCTTCTTCTGCTTCTCCTTCTCCCTCTCTTTCTTTTCTGGTGGTACTGGGTATTAAACTCATTGCCTTTGACTGAGCTACATCCTTGGCCCTTTGCCAGGCTGGGCTCATGCTTCAGCCTCCCAGAGTGCTGGTATTATACGAGTATACTGCCATGCCTGGCTGACATTTATGTTTTTTAAAAAAATGTATTACTGTGCTTTCTCTTACAGGGAGCGACTGAAAATTCTAAAAAATGGTATCCCTGAATAAGTTAATTATTTGCCACCTACTCTTAGCAAGTTACATAGTTTTCTTTACTAAGTGCTACAACTCTTTGAGAGATAGTACTGATAGTAATTGAGCAAAGTGAGGCATATAAAGCTTAAAATGGGTACACCTTGAAACCATAATGTTGAGAAGTAAACCAGACACATAAACGTAGATATTGCATTGTTTATCTTATGGGAAACTCAAAGTATAAAAAAAGTACAAAACAAAAGACAGATGATAGGAAATAGGGAGGTGGATCTTTTTAAAAGTGGAAAGGCCCAGGCGTGGTAGTGCATGCTTGTATCCCAGCACTGGCGAGGCTGAAGCATGAGGTTGCACAGAGTTCAAGACCTGCCTGAACTACACAGTGTGCTCAGGGCCTTTCTACGCTACACACTGAGACCCTGTCTCAAAAACAAAAACAAAACGTAAAAGGGGAAGGAACCAAAATATGGAGGGAGAGGGGAAGAGGTGGGGGAGAAAAGGGAGGGGAAAGGGATGAGAAAAGGAATTAACAACGTAAATATTCTGTACTGCAAACGTACTAATAAAAATAGGTGAAAAGAAAGGCCCAGGTAAGACAGCTAGCAGGCTACGTAAGAGGACAGTATTCTCAAAACATACCACAGTGCCTTGTAAAATTTAATAACTACTTGCTGACAGAATATATGAATGAATAAAACAGATTTATTTTAGAAATTAAGTAAAAATAAATTCAGTTTAATTTTAAAGCTGTTATCCCTACTATAAAAATTCAAAATAGACTTCCAAACATTGCCAACTAGGAATTCCCAAGAGTACTCAAGTAGTCTGGTATTTACTGCCCACATTTTGAAGGACCCCAAACTAAATATCTATATACAATTTAACTAAAAAAATCACTTCGGTCAAGTTCCATGGCAAAGTCAAATCAAGTTCCAACTTCATACACTATTTTCATTCTCCCAATTAAGCAAGTCAGTCACAATTAACTACATTAAACCAGTTTTTATGCACACATTAGACTTTTCTTCTGATTTACAGATGTATTTAAAACCTAGCCTCTTCTTTATAGGGAATGAAATACTCCTATAGGTGTTAACATGAAAAACCGAAACTGCCTGTAGGGAAAGGTAAAGAAATGCAGTGTGCAGTCTTACGCGCTGAGATTGCCACATTAGAGCCCGCACATGTCAAGTGGCATGATCTTGAGATATAAATAATTGGCAGGGGCAGGGTGGCAGCTATCGGCTCAGGTCACACAGGTTACTGAACAGAAGTCAGATGGCAACTAATTCTAGTTACTACTGAGCAGAATGGAATTTGAACCAATGACCCAGAGATGAAAGGCTTGGATTCTCACTGGAAGAAAAAAGGCACAATTTTCCCAGTACTTAAGAAAACTAACTTTTAAAACTGGGTTAAAAAGCCAGAATTTCCTCCATTTATTCCAAGCTTCCAAATTATTTGTAGCACTGAAACAGAGGACTTTGAGACATATTTTAAAACCTTCTGTTTGACCCTAGTCCATTGTAGATGTATTTATTATATCGAGAAGTATCTGGCCCACTATTGAGAAATGTTTCACAATTAATTAAGTGGGCTGGGCCCTAAACTTAGGCATCAAATTTCTCATTTTTTTTTGAGAAAACAAAAGCAGATGTGATGACTCTGATAACTTCTACCTTATTATTACCCAATGGGACTAATAAGTTGTCAAAAAACCACACTGTCTACTTGCGGCGAGTGAGTGCAGCATGTTCTCTGGGCAGTCCTGCTACATCAGCTCTCAGTCTTTACTTAACTTATTTAAAATGAACAATAAAAGTTTTCTTTAATTAGCTACTGGTGTGCATTAACATGATCATGATTAAACCATAAAAACCAACTGTACATTACTCTGCTCCTCTGTTCCATATGTTTTGAATTATTCTGTTTGAAAATGTACTTTGTGTCCCTTTTAAAAGTTCGACCTTCTGCTTTCAGAGAATTAAATGCATATTACTGTAGTGAAGAAGATAATGTTTCAGACCTCCAGGCATATATTAAACACACTGGCAGCACTTGAGACAAAATGCTTTACTTATTAGATACTTCCTTTTCTAAACAGTGTCATCAAAGGCTAAAAACAAAATCCATATAAAAGCTGCACAATGCTTCCACACAGAACCTGTGCCAAAATCCCTGTACTTTCCAACTAATGAGGAAAGGATGTGTACTCTTAACATATGAATGTAAGATTTTCCAAGCATTCACTTTAGGAAACTACGCTATTGATTCCATATGGGTTATGTTAAATGAAACTGTATTGGTAAAATAACCTTTGAGATATCTGGCATGATAACAATAATTAAACAATATTCAAAAGACTAAAACAAAAGGGAATTTGGTTCCACAATGGCTAATTAAAAAAAAATGAAAAAACAGAGCATGCTATCCATCAAGATAAATTGTTATTGTTTAAGAACTTTTAAAATACTGTTAAAATATACTTTTAGATAAAATCTGAAAGAGCTGGAAAAATATTTGTGGCTTAAAAATGGATAGTTCAGTGAAGAAAAAAGTATAGGACTGAAATTTTATGTGGAGATAACAGCTTTAAAACCTTGAGCACAACCAGATGGTTCTTAAAGCTAAGGAATTCTACAGTTTCACTATCAATGGGTTTCAATATGAGAAGGTTTTCAATGGTGAGGGAGACACATCAAGTTGATAGTTTACTTCTTAGATCATTTCAGCGTATTTTCCCATCCTTTCACATCTATATATAGTGCAGACACTAGCCACCATGGAGAAGGTGCTGAAAGCTGAACTAGTAGTTGGGAACTATAGCTAATTCCTCTTTTTAATGTACAGTTATTGATACAGGTAAGTTTACTAGCTCACCCTGGAGTCCGGGAAGGCCCATAGTGTTTTAGGAGAAGGGAATAAAACCTCATTTGAATGAAGGGGCTATATCAAAGAATGTATTAAAGTGGTCTCTAGTTACACTAATTAGATACTCATAAGTAGCATGTGGAGGACAGAATGAAGGTTGCTTGAAACTTGTTGGATCACAGCAACAATTTTATGAGCACATTTAAAAGTCAGCCATATTAATAAAAATGCTGCAAAAAATGGATCTTTAAATTTTGAAGGAAAATATGTGGAAACCAATGTTTTGGGACAAAGACTAAAAACAATTTTTATTTTTGATGGCTGATAATAACAGGAAATTCATTATCTACTACAGTACTTTATTTTACATTATCTTTGAAATTCATCTTTTAAAGAAAAACTACACAGAAAACATAAGCATATCCACAAAATTTCCATCTTCTTATCATAATTATAGTTATACAACAGCAACACTGAAGCAACACTTCCAGCAGGCAATAGCAATACTTTGTTATCAAAATATATTTTTCCAATTATAAGATTTTTTTTTGCATTTATGGGCTATGAAAAAAGTCAAGTGTAAAACTATAGAATCAAAGTGACAAACATATTTGTATATTATGGTTACATATATCCTAATTTTACTGCCCTTGCTAAAATAGTGTTTTTCCAACAAATATTCTATTTCTTACAAAATCAAATGCAGTTAAAAAATAATTGACTACATACTTCAATAGTTTCACATACTGGAATTGCAAAGGAGACTTTTAACAAATTGAAGAAAATTACATCAGTTATTGTCTAAACACTTACAAACATACTTCTAGCTGTATTTTTTAGAAGTTTGTAGGATAGTGTATTCTGGTAGGACTGGGAGAAGTTATTTAATGCCCCTAACAAAGAAGCAGTCTACTTTGGAAGCTCTGTATAATTAACAAATTGTATTCACTTATTCTTAAAAACAATAAGAGCATGTTTTTGTGTACCACATTTTCTACGGTGTATTATAGATCATAAAGTTTTGTGATTTAATAGATGAATTGCCATTTCAGCTCAGTGATGTGCTAGGTGAAATTTATGTTAACATATTAAATAAAAAAGCATTAAATAGAATAAGTTGAAACATTTCCTCAGTGTAACCAATCAATGTTATTTTGTGCTTAAAAAACAAACTCGCATGAGCATCACACAGACCTTGGGTAGTGCAAACACTGAGTGCGAGAACACAAGGGCTTTTCCATTTTGTTTCTCTAGGCCAAATGTTACACAGGATCCCAATAATATAATTGTTCCCAGTTGGATGACAAAAAAGTTTTCACAATACTGCAATAATTATGCAAAAGAGCAGAACTAATGATACCCATCACTGCTTAACAGATAGAATGGTAACGAGTACTATAGTTTCAAGTTTTCCCTTTCATGAAGCTTTCCGGCTCTTTGAAGTAACTTATGAGGCCCCTAGTGCCTGCTAGGTACCAGTTCTAATATTAACATTTCTTTTATTGCTAACTGCAATAGAAGAAGCATGGAGACAGTTCAGTATAAGTTACTTTTACTGCAATCAGTGGCCTACTGTTTTCTCTTAAAACAATACATGAAATGTAAATAAAAATAAATTCTGAAAAGGGACCATAACTAGGGCTAAGGACCACAATACCTAGGTCATTACCAATGCCTATTTCAATATAAAAGACTGGGGCATGCAGGAAGTGGGGGTGGGGGTAAGGGGTGTTCCTGCTCAACAACCTACCCACAACAGCAAAGGGAAATTCTAATTCTGCCTACTGTGATTTTACCTGAAATCGTATCTTTTGGTCTGTGTCACTTTAACATTTTAGCTGCATTATAATATTTATTTATTTTTTTCATTTTAAAGAGGAAAAAAACCAGTAACAAAATAACAACAACAAAGACAAAAACAAAACAACAGAAAACAATAAAAATGATACATAATTTCAAAACAAGATGCTAGGAAATTAACAATGGTTGTTATATTACATATTGTTATCTTCAACAAAATTGCTCAGATTACCAGATGTAAGAATGCAAGACTGATCAAACAATTAAAGAGAATAAAAAATAATAAAGGAAACATTAGAAATGATACAGAGATTCACTAAGCAAGGTGGTAGGAATTCAACAATGGTTGTTTTGTTTTTGTACTGGGCATCGAACTCAGGACCTTGTGCTTGCCAGGTAGGTGCTTGTGCCACTGAGCTATATCCCCGGTCCTCAACAACAGTTGTTATATTGCACATTGTTGTCTTCAAATTAGTTGTTCAGATTACCAGATATAAGCATGAAAAATTGATCAAAAACATTTTAAGCATTAGCTGTTCCTTTCCATAAACCAACAGACATCAGCAGTACAATTATTGCACCTATCTTTGTATATATGTATTTTCCCCTTCTCCTTTCTCCTTCCCTTCACCCCAGTTGTTCCTTCCCTTGAGCAATTTCTTTCCCTTTCCTAATATCTATTGTGCCTTTCGGGTTTTATTTACTCTTTCAGGTTCTTACACTAAGGAGAGAATACAATGTTTACACATGCGGGTCTGATTTATTTCACTTGTGAATGTGGTCTTTGCTTGCATCTATTTACTATAAAAGATGCATTGCCATCTTTGAACCTGTGTCACTTTCTATGTATATAATTTCACTGCATAAACTTCTTTTGGCTAAGATCAAGCATAAAACAAAAACTCTAGGTAACGCTTTGCTTACGGAGACTTAACTCAGAAACACTTCTCATTATTTCGCTCCTTCCTTACGTTTCTCACACGTCACACACGGAATAGCCTGGCCACTTTTCCTCAAGGACTACAGGTTTAATTGACTTTAATGTTTTGAGTTTTAAATTTGACTTGTTTGTTTTTTGTGATGAACTCATTTTTTAAAAAACAAAACTTGCCACATTCTAGGGCATTAATCAGAACAGATTCCTTTATGTTAGAAATAAAAGCCTGGCTTACAAAGGGCCATGATGTTAATTCTTAAGAAGTGGCTACTGTGTGTACAAGGTAACTACTCTTCTTCATACAGATGAAATCTAAGGTTCATTCCATTAATGTCAGTGTGGAAACCATTGTGTCCCCTGGCTGCTTAAAGATTTTCAATAGGATTAAATCAGCTGCAAGTCCTCATTATATCAGGGTTTACAATTGTGTCTGAATTGGAGTCTGTTTCTCATAGAATTTTACTCAGAGACTGACTTAGGCTGGCTCCTCAGAGCTAGTCTGATTTTACTAGAAACAACTGTATCACATCAGCCACTCTCATAAACTTGCTTTAAGATTGAATCACCCCTAACCCTGAAGCAGATGAAAGTTTACTGAGCCTGTGCATTGTCTGTAAGAGTCACAGAAAAGTTTGCATTTAGTTTTGGCCTCAATGTAGAATTAGACTATGTTTATTAACTACTGTAGTGGGCCTCTGCCTTGCAACTACAAACCTAGTTCTCTGATAAGAAGACTATGATTGAACTTCTGTCTATTGAAAAAATACATACAAATCCCTATTTGATTAGTCCCTAAGTCACATATACTCCTTTAAAAACATTATGGAGGCAGGAAAAGAGCAGGCTGTTAGAACTAATTGTCCCCCAGATTCAATTCAAGTTGGAAAATGATAGTGGTTGTAACTTCATATTATGGATGTGTTCGACCACTATCATTTTCCAACTTGATAGCAGCTCGTTTTCATTCCCAAATAGAATGGTGCTAATTAAAAATATTGAGCTGATTTTCATTATTAGATATTCTATTTACTAAACAAACTAGTTAACTGTAGATTGTCTTTCAAGTAAGTCTAAATCTCAGTGTTTTCTGCCATCTACCTGATTTAATTCAAATCCACTATTACAGAATATCATCTGCAAACTTTATTGACCAACCTTTAACTTTACAATGACAGATCACATCCAAACTGAATTAAGGCCACATACTTCTCAGTCACATATATTATCAATCCCTTAAAACATAATTGATGGAAAGGATTTGAAATGCAAAGAAAATAAGAATTAGAAACGTTCTGTCCTGAAGCCAATTATCTTCCATTAGAAAAACTTTCACTCTGCTACTCCATGAAAATCATTCCTATGCCAAAATGATCTTCCACACAAACGGTGTCAATAGTATCAGCCTCTGTCTTCCACCCTTAGAAACTGGAAATAATACCTCAATTAGGTAAAAATTCCTAATAATAGCTTTGTTCATGCAATCCCAGTAAATTTCCAAATTCTGGCATGTCCTAGGATCTCCTTTTGTTCTAAGAAAGCAATTTATGAAGATTATCCAACATGGAGCTTAAGGTTGGATATTTCTGGTCATGTAGGAATAAAATGAGAGTTTAAACAAGATTAAAAAGATGATTTACATGCATTTTCCCCAATATCAAGCATCATTTTATAAACATGGAAGCAGTAAATGAATCTGGATACTTCTGAGAAGATTCCCCCCAAAATTGTGAATTAGCAAATAAATTTTAATTATACATAGTGTGTATTTAGTAGCTGATCATATCAGAATGTCTCTTCTTAAGGATAAATTTTATATCAGATTCATAACAAATCAGTACCATTAAAGAGGAGTGTTTTTAGCCGTTAGACGTTACTGCTGTTTCTCTAAGCTAGACAGGAACTAAAAGTTTTAAAATTATTTTACAGAGATATTATTATTTGGTTAATATCACCAAATAGCCCCTCAATAACATGGGGCTATTGGGCTTTAGCTATAACAATTTTATTGGGATAAAATATTTGCTGAGCATCTTGAAAACACAGCCAATGTCAAAATTAATTAATAAAATGTAGAATGAAATTGTATTTTACTTTATTCATTCAACAAATTACTATCAGGCATTTACTATGTTCTGAACATTGGCTGGGAGCCACAAGTTTAAGGAGAGCTTTACTTTGGCTTATAGTTTGCAGAGGTTTGAGCATATAATTAGCTGGGTCTAAAGGCAGGATGGCATGGCTGAAGGGGCCTGGCAGAGAAGAGCGAGCACATGGCACGAAGGGGGGAGGGGGACAGGGAAGGGGTGGGGAAGAGAAGAGAAGGAGAAGGAGAGGGAGGGAGGGAGAGGGACAGAGGGACAGAGGGACAGAGGGAGAGAGTGGGAGAGAGAGGGAGAGGAGGGTGAGGCAGAAAGGAAGGGAGGGGAGGGGGAAAGGGGAAAGGGGGAGAGAAGAGGGGGAGAGACGGAGAGTGGCAGAGAGAGGGTGAGGGAGAAGGGAAGAGAGGGTGGGGGGAGATAGAGAGGGAGAGGAGGAGGGGGAGAGATGTCAAAGGAGGTAGGAGGGAGCTAGACCCTTCTAGGCCATGCCCTCAGGGACCCAAGCTGTTCAACCAGGCTTCACCTATAAACTCATCTGTGGACTAATCCACTGATTCATCCACCATCACAACCTCATGACCCAGTTACTTCCCAGTGCCCCACCGATGAGCACATAAGGCTTTGAGGGGATGTTCAGATGTACACCATAATAGGATCTCTCTCTATATTCAGGCTGGCCTTGAATTTGCTATCTAGCCCAGTCTGGTTTAAACTCATGATCCTCCCGCCTCAAGCTCCCAGTGCTACAGTATTAGGCATGTGCCATCATGCCCAGCTGTACCCAATTTTAAAGGACTCCCTAGTTCAATTATAACTTTTTCCTAGTTCCTCCAACAAGTCAAATTTTTAATCAGCTAAGAGCCATTCAAGGGAAGGCTTCAATTAGAGTTAATTTTCTGGGTTGAGCCCAGGCCTCATTCTGGGCAAACACCTGTAGATCAGAGAAATGGGGCTAAATATGCGTTCATGCCATGATCTTCAGAAAAGTCAAGTGGATGAGACAAACCATTTGTTGGGCAGAAACTGTGAACAACAAAAATGACATAATCCTTGTGAGTTGTAGAGGTGAGAAAGGAGAGTAGTCTGGGCTTTACCTAAGATTTCAATATTTCTAATTGCTCTTGAGCATTTTCCTTCAGATGTCCCATTATCAACACCATAAAAAAATTTAAACATCATTACAGCATTTTAAAATGTGTTTCCTACAATGTATAATCTTTCTACCTTCACTTTTCTTTCTCAAAAGGCTCAAATACTAGATATACTCTTGCGACCCTCACCAATTACTGCTGGTCATTCTTTTGTTTCACTAGTTATTCTTGTTTCCTTTTTATTTTATACTCTCACTGGCCCTTCCCACTATACAAAAGGAACTTTTAGGAGTTCCTTTACTAATTTCACTGGTCTTTTCCTATTCTAATATAACCTATGAAGCACTACCAGGTTATTCTACTAAAAACACTTTCAATGTTTATTAAGAAATATGTGCCCCATGAGAATATAAGGTACAAGGAAACAGTATTTTTCAGTGTCTTTTTCCATCTTATTTTATCATCAGCACCTAGAAGAGTAGTATTCACTAAGTACGTAATGAGTGGATCACAAAAGGAACAAATAAATGGAATCATTTACAAGGTACTCCCCAGGTTCCTGGGTAGTAGATTTAGGGATAAGTGAAACTTGGAGGCTGCCTGCTAGGTTAAGGCACTTTGTGAGTACACTGGAACCAGGGCCAGAAGAATCCAGGATGTGGAATGGCAGTACGGATGAGGGAACCACACAAGCAACAAGGACTAAATAGGAACAAACATTTTGGAGCATCGGTAAGCGTATAGAACATGTCCTATCTTCCACTAATGGGAAAAATGGAGGATGAGGTTGGGAAGGCAAGTAAAAACAAAATTCTAGGGGGCAAGATTACAAACTTTAACTCTTTGCTTTATGCCAGTTTTCCTTGAAACAGCCTCTTAGGCACCTCAATCAGCATCATTGAGGACATTCTTTAAAACAGAGCTTTTTAGGCTCCATGCCAGGAGCATCTTACTTGAAGGTTGGAGGACTTGGGTCACTGGGGGCATGGCGTAGAAGGGTCTGTCTTCCTCCTTTGATCTCTCTGTCTGTGCTTCTAGCTGCCACACCACGTGCTCTTTCTCCTTTGCCAGGTTGCTCTGCCATGACACCCTGCCTTTAGAGCCAGCTAATTATGTGCTGAAACCTTTGCAAACTATCAGCCAAAACAAACCTCTCCTTAAACCTGTGGATGTCAGGCATTTTGTCCATGAACAAAGAGAGTAACTAAGACAGATCTTTTCTCAAAAAAAAAAAATATATAGTATCATCTCCTTATGTGAATATCATGATGGTCATCTGCAGCAAAGTCTGGACATACTGTCCATACTGGACACATACAATGGCACAACATACACGTGTTTGTTGTTTTGATTTTTTGAGACAGGATCAACCTTCCCTCGACTGGCCCATACTAACTGCTTTGTCTACAGCCCTACAGGACACGCTATACCTATCACGTATCTGCACGTAGCACATGCTGTCTTCCATTGTAATTCTCCTTTAACCCTTATGCTGTGTTTGAGTCCAGGAACATGCCACATCTAAATTTCTGTAACTCCTGTGAATAAACCATACATATGTGGTGGGTATTTATAGATGGTAGTGATAATGGTGGTTAAGATGGTAACAAAGAAAACTAGTTGATTGATTCTCTAAAGTACCAATGCATAGATAACATTTATTGGAGGTTTAACATGTTTAGAAATTTTCTATGTGTACCACATACACCAAGTAATGAAATCCACACAATAACTCATGGTATGAAGTGGGGATTATTTTGCTCATTTTGAGGTAAATAAGCTGAGGACCAAAATACTAATTAACTTGCTCAAAAATCACACAGCTAGGAGATAGTGAAGATTTGGATATATGCAGTACAGTCTGAATTCATCTTAAAAATTCACAGTCTACATAGTCTGTCTGCCAGAATTTTCTTTTTTTCTTTCCATTCTTACTAGAACTCAAAAACTTAATTTTTTGTTATCAGTGTTCTCTCTAATGGATGGCCAGGTAAGAAACTGTAGGGACAACGTAATCTTCTTCACTGCTATATGCCTAGTGCTGGGTACAAATAACCCGTAAATAAATGTTTTGCAAATAAATGACTGAAAATAATAAGGAAAAGAGGAGATAGGAATTGAAGAGAGAAAAAGTACAAACCATTATGACTAAGACAGTCTGGGAGGTGTTTTTTTTAATTTTAATTTTTTGTTGTTGTTGCTGCAGATTTCAGACAGATGGCTTCCCACAGAAAGCCTTCACTGATACATGAATACACATTGAAATGCTGAAAGGAAAAAATCCCTTTGCAAGGTGCTGGGGCCAGGTGTCTCTGTTTTAGCAAATCTTTATATTCAAGAACAGGAAGTAGGGCTTGGAGATAGAGTACTTGCATAGGGAGCTCAAGACCTGGCTGAGTTCCATGGTTTCCACGAAGTCACACCTGTGTGCAGCTATGTGGAGGAAAAACTGTCTTTATTCACAGCTTTTCCTTTGTCCACATGGAGTTAAAATACAGTAATGTAGGCCAAATCAAGATTCTTAGTTTAATATATCACAATCATGCTTTCTTAGAGCTGGAAAAGGTTATGAAGTTCACTGTTTCAGAAATTTTGAAATCACTTTATTTATTATTTATTTTGCTACAGGATACGTTCTTCAAAGAATATCTTACCAGGTGATGGGTGGTAGTAAAGGGATGGGTAGAGGAGGTAGGGGAGTGCACAGTCTGTAAAGCAGATGGAAGCAAGGCTGCAGCAGGATTATAGTCATGCTTGTATGTGCACATGATCTGCAGACAAAAAGCCCATGCTACCAGTCAATTATCTTTCCTATAATTTGTTCTAGATTATTTTTGGTTGTTAAATATTTTTAATGTTAAATCTTAATTCTATGTATTTATGGAGTATAGTGTATTGTTCCCATACATGTATACCATGTGGAATAATTAATTAACCTCATTAACATATCTATCACCTTACTTTTTATGTTGAGATATACGAAATTTAGTTTCATGATTATTTTAAAATATTGATTGTCATCATACTAATGTGTAGTAACCTCAAAACATAATCCTCCTGTCTAAAACTTTGTAACTTCATATGAAGAAACAGAAATGGCAAAGAAATATATGAAAAAATGCTCAACATGATTGGTCATTTGAGAAATGCAAATTAAAACATCAAGATTCCATTTCACCCCATAAAGAATGGCTATCATCAAGAAGTCAATCAATAACAAATGCTGGGGAGGCTGTGGGGAAAAAGAAACCCCTCTCCACTACTGGTGGGAGTGCAGACTGGTACAACTACTATAGAAATCAATGTGGAGATTCCTCAAAAAACTAGGATTAGAGGTCCCATTTGACCCAGTTATTCCCCTTCTAGCTATTTTTAACAGAAGAGTTGAAAACATCACACCACAGCAATATATATGCACCCATGTGTATAGCAGCACAATTTGTCAAAGCTAAATTTTGGAAACAACCCAAATGCCCATCAACCGAGGATAAAAATAATGTGGTACTTTTATAGAATGGAGTATTACTTGGCTATGAATAAAGATAAACTTGAGGTTTTTATAGGTAAATGGATGCAACTAAAGACCACACTCATAAGTGAAATAAATCAGACCTGCACGTATAAACATCATATTGTCTCCCTAGTGTAAGAATCTGAAAGAGTAAATAAAATCTGAAAGGTACAATAGAAACTGCTCAAAGGGAAAGAACAAGTGGGATGAGGGAGAAAAGAAACAAAGAAAGGAAAGGAAAAAGTTATGTATGTGTATACACGGGATAGCTGGAACAATTGTACTGCTGATTTCTACTGGTCTACTGAAAGGAACAGTTAATACTTACATTTTTTTCTTCTTTTTAACTTGCTTTTCTTAGCCAATTTTGTATGCTTATATCTGATAATCTGAACAAGTAATTTGAAAACATGCAATATAACATTATTGAATCCTGTATCATCTTAGTGAAATTCTGCATCTTTTTAATGTTTTATTATTATTTTTTATTTTCTTTAAAATTTTTTAAAAAATAAATACAACTTTGTAACCTTTAATCAACTCCCCTTCTTACTCCCCTGCCCCAGCTTCTGGCAATCATCAGTTCATGCTAGAAGTTCAACTTTTTAAGATTCCAAATGTAGGTGAGTTCATGCAGTACTAATCTTTATGTGCCTTTCTGGCTTATTTCAGTTAGGATAATGTTCTGCAGATTCATACATGTGTCATCAAAGACAAGACCCCTCACTTCTGAGGTGGAATAGTATTCCACTGCGTACACATACATTTTCTAAATGTACTCATATGCTGGTGAATACTTATGTTGATTCCATAACTTGGCTATTGTGCCTAAAGCTGCAATGAACATGGGAGCGCAGATGTTAGTTCCTCTGGATACATACCCACTGGAGAGATGACTGGGTCAAATAATAGTTATATTTCATTGTTTGGAGAAATTTTTGTACTGTTTTTCATAGTTTCCTTTTATCAGCACCTGTTATTCTTGATAATTTTTAAATATATGCTTTACTGAGATAATTCAAATACAATTCACATAAAGGAGTGGTGTCATTGTGTTTTTTTAAGATAAAAAAATGTAAATGTATGGCTGTTTTTCTAAACTAAAACCTCAGCATTCAGGTTTAATTGCAGCGTTGGCACTTTGAGACACATAAGTGGGTTTTGGGTTAAACTTTGGGTATGTCTCTAAGGGCTGACCAACGTTGATATACAGTATAGTTTTACTTGTGCCACACACCATAATCAATTTTAGAATATTTTTCTTACTCTTAGAAGAAATCTTAATAAATCTGTACTCCCTGGAAGTCTCGGGTAACCTCTCATGTTTCTGTCTCTCTGCCCGCTTATCTTCATTGTCAATGACTGGATTCAAAGGCTCTTAGAGAGTGACTGGGTAATGTGGGTACTGAGCTCATCAGTGGGTAACTGATGTTCACAGCTGGCCATGCTGTGAGGCGATGGGGTCTGACTGATACAAGTCCCTGGGGGCAGGCTTTGGGGACTACATCTGTTGCTGGCACTCTTCCCCTGTGCTCTTCTTCCTGGCCACCGTGAAGTGGGTACCTTTGCTCTACCACACCCTTCTACCATGTTTCTGTTAAGAGCCAGATGACCATGGACTGAAATATCTGAAACTGTGAGCCAAAAAATACCTCTTTACATTGCAGGCGTCAGGTAGTTTGTCATGGCAGTGAGAAAGCTAATGCAATGTCTGTGCATTTGTTCACTATAGACAATTCCTTTAAAGGTTCATATAATATGCGGCCTTTAGTGACAAACTTTCTTTTGTACAATTTTTACAAGGCTCATTCATATTGTAACATGTACTTTGTTCATTTCTATGGGAAACATACTATTCTACTGCATAGACACATTACATTTCATTTATCCATTCATTGTTTCATGGATACTGCCTGATTTGACTTTTTAGGTATTATAAGTATGCCGACACAAATTTTCATATGAAATGGTATTTCAGTGGTGGCACTGATATGCGTTTCTCTGATGGTTAATTATCCTGAGCTTTTTTTCATGGTCACATGATAAAGTGAAAATACAAAAAAAGAACAATATAGCATTAATTTAGAGACAAGAATGGTGGAAAAGGAGATTTTTTATTTTATTTTAATTTTTTGAGACAGGGTCTTATATAGTTTGGGCTGGCCTTTGGTACTATGCATCCCAGGCTGGCCTCAGCCTTGCAGCAATCCTCCAGCCTCAGCCTCCCGAGTGCTAGGATTACAGGTGTGTGCCACCACACCACCGCACCTGCTTTGGAAGAGACTTTTAAGAATGGTTTTCAACTATTATAAATGTAAAGGAGTTGCTGTTTATTTTCATTCTTCTCCATTTTGTTTGTGTGTGTGTGTGTGTGTGTGTGTGTGTGTGTGTGTGTTGGAGGATGAAGAACTATTGCAGATAAAACAGCTTGGGTTCAGTTTACATGGAGTAGGGCCGCTGCACATGATACTCTTAGAGTGTGCTTGTGCACACTTCGTCAGTTAACATGCAGGTTCCATTACAACATCACCTTTCACAGAGGGTGGGCCCAGGTCCACTGGCTTAGGAAACCCAGGGAATACCTCTTTCTTTTGTTCCTTGCCTCTCATACTTCACCACACCTAAATCTATCAGACGCTAGTAGTTTACTTTCCCTTCTGTTCATTTGCTCCCCATTCTTTCCTAGGTGTACTTCCCGAAAGTGTTGATGGTGTTATGATTCCATCTACCTTTAATGACTCTCCTAATACAGCTGAATTCACACTGCAAAGACATACGTTTTGTCTGTGTTGGGGGGTATACTTCCTTCACAACAGCAGTCAACAAATTGTACCTTCAATAGTTCTAGAATTATCCTGTACTAAAAGGGAATTAAACATTATCATCTAGAAATCTTTTCCAATGTGTTGTCCTGTTACTGAAAAAAACTTTGTTTTATTTTGACCAAATATGGTTATTTATTCATGCTCCATTGGTTTTTAGACTTTATTTAAGAGAAGATATTTTAGGAATTGAAGTTGTAAAACATATTACAAGAACTTCTTTGCTAACAGGAATATACTTGACATCAAAGTAAAATCACAAGGAAAAACCTGGTGTGTTCAAGGTTTTCACTTTACAAAAATGCTCATTAAAAGTTGGGAAAAGTATTACTGTTGTTTTTGGCACCGAGACACATGATGAAACAAAGCTTCCTTAACAACGTAAAGACAGTGGGACAGGGACCCAAGGCACTGGCGGATATTTCATTTTGACATCTATTGCAGTTCACAGAATATCAGTTGATTTTACTCTTAGCAACATATTTTACAAATGGCAGAGATGGATTTTCAGGCCTGGTTACACCTACCAAGAAAACGATGCCATCATTATTCCCCTCTTCCAACTATGGTTTTTGTTGGCATCTTTTATGAGTTACTCTTTGGCACTCTTTTAAACATCATCAGGCCACAAGCTCAGTCTAAATCAAATACTCTTACAAACTAAACAGACCAGTGCTAAACACTACCTAACTTACAGAGATCTGAAATTTTTTCATTTCAAGAAACAGGCTATTCCATAGGGAAAAATGTTCTTACTATGTTAAAACAGAAATAGTATTTTAACCCAAAAGTAGTGGGTTCGCTAGAGCATCAAAACTGTAGTAGACACCGATTCCTGAATCCCAAAGTTCATACAAATAAATGTCCAGGCAAATGTGATACAGAGTCAGTTAAACTAGACTGACACAGAAACTAATTCAGTTTCATAGACACAGCCTATACTCCTGAACCTAGTTAGCACTTTTGCAAGCAGGTGCATTATTCACATTATTGCCAAAAAAGAACAACTGCATGTCCTACTGATGGGAAGAGAGTAGTGTTATCTCTGCACATATGGACTATCTGAATTTCAAAACATTGAGAGAATGCATATAAGAAATACTGGCAAGCTAACCTATTATGCCAGTGAAAGCTTCCTTCTTCTTATTTAGATAACACTGAAGTATAACCTCTATGGCTACTGTAAATATCTCCCAACTCTATCTCCTCTGTCTATAAAGCGTAGGGCTTATCTTGGTCAAGTGCTGCCAGAACAAGCACCATACAGACATTCACATTCCTCACTGGCATTCCTCATAAGTTTGGACTTACGACTTGTGTGTGTGTGTGTGTGTGTGTGTGTGTGTGTACAGTTCTATATGTTTTGTTTATAGAGCCTCAGTGATTTTTGTACAGTACACCTTGTATATACAGTAATTTGTGCTGATTGTACTGTATAGTATAGTACTATAGTATTAAGGTATTACAATACTGCATGTAAGTTATTCGAATAAAAGCCGTCACCAAGTTGTGAGTTTTCATTGATCATTTCTTTGTTCTTAATATTATAATGTATGTACTATACATAACTCCTCCTTTAGTGACCAATTCATTTAATGACCTAGAAGCAGGAATGTAACTTGGTCCTTAAGTGAGAAATGTCTATATTGCCTTCCTGGTAAAATGTAAATTTTATAGGCATTCATTAGTTATATCCATCCTGTATTCATTTAGGGAATTGGTAGCGAGCATCTACCGTGCACCCTGTAATTTAAGGCCCTGGGACTAGAACAGTGAAAAAACCTGTTATTGTAGAAGGCGGGGAGAAGTAATAAGTCAATTCTGTAAGTTAGTAGATCGTAAGTGCCACGAGGAAGACAAAAACAAGGTAAACCAGGTCGGGAGTGCTGAGGAACAGCTGCAGTTTGAAACACGGTGGTCGTGAGAGGTCTAAAGAAGACCTGGGGGCAGCACACACACCAGGCGTGCTCCGGGAACAGAAGGGAGGCTCATGTGGCTGGGGCAGAGTAAGCCACGTGGAATGTGGTACCAGAGCAGGTCAGAGAGAGATGGAGAGGCCTGACTTTATATAGCCCTGAAAACAATCTCTATAAAACCTGGTTTTTCTCTATGAGAAACAGGAACCCATAAAAACAGCTAGTGAGGGAAAGGTGCTCAGTTTTTGGAGGTAGAGTTTAGGTTTCTTGTCAAATCTTAAAGAGTCAGCAGGAAAACGTGAAAATGAATCACACGCTTTAAATTTCTTTAACTAAAAAAAAATGTCAGATGGACCAGTAAGAAAACTGTACATTCTTTTTTCTAGCATGCTCCCAGGACCATGGCACTTACTAAACTTATTTATTGAGAGGGGTTTCTCCAGATCTAAAATGTGAGAACTCTCGAGATTGCGATCTTTTATTTCTCCCTGTAACCACAGATCCTCTGGTATGTATATAACCAAGATTTGATCAAGGTTGCTTTTCTGATTCTACTCTATGTACAGCTCTCTCTGGCACCCTTTACTTTTGAGTGTTTTGTGCTATACTGCTGACACAAAATAGTTACAATGAAGCAATTTTAATACAGTAAACCCAGAATTTTAGATCATGCCTTTCCCAATAAGGAAACGGAATGTTTGAGACAAAAGAACAGAGTGTCATTTCAGTAATTCACCTGAAATGTCATTTGGATTAAACTTATTGGTGCCTTGAGAAGAATTTTGGCTTCCCATTCTTTTGAGTTATTCTTAGTAGCTTTTATTGCAACATTATCATTCTTTTTAAACTCATTTTTTCCAAAATGTCATCCCCCAAATTTTCACATGTGCAAAAAGTTGGAAAAAAATTATGATAAGCATCTATATATTTGCCACTTAGATTCTCTAAAAACAGTTTCTTGTTTTAGTAACTATTCAGAGATGGTATGGGCCTCAGCAGAAACCAGGACACTTTTATTTTATTATTTATCATGTTTTAAAATAACAACTATTTTTGCAAGCTAAGTCCTATCTATATTATTTTTAATCCTTAGAAAATTTAATCCTTATAAAATTCCTACAGGGAATCTGAAGCTCACAGGAAGAGTATATCAAAACCTACACTCTTCTAATTAGTTCATGCTGATCCTAAGACAGATGAAAAACTACACAAAATTAAACACATGAAGCAGATATTACCGACTACCTGTCACCATACAGGCTGCTTTCCTTTGTGGTGAAAGCAATCTAATTTTTTGTAACAGCTCCCATTTCTGGCTGTGTCTCAGTGAACCCCAACCTCATGATCCAAGAGTGGAACAGGTCTAAGATGAATCTTCCTTTCATGTGCCTGATTCAACAACTCTGGCCTACAGCAGTCAGATGTGGCACTGCCTCCATCATAAAGACTTGATTCAGGAATGGGCTTGGGACACAATTTGTTCTAATTCATGGAAGAGGTTCTCTCAGGAGCTCTGGGGAAGAGCTGTCTCATCTCTGTAAGATAGTTTTGGAAAACAACACTGGACCTTACAAAATGCAGACACGTAGCTAGTAACTCTTACCCAAAGTGTCACCAGCAAGAAAGCAGATTAAAGAAAAATGAATATATCAAGAAATAGAGCAGAGCAGAGAAGCTGTATTCAGATAACTAAATTCTCTGCCTCTAGCCTACAAGTTCTAAGAGCCAATATACTTCCTTGTCGTGTGATTTCTCCGGGTTTTTGTTGTCACTACTGTATAAAAAATGTGCTAAAGAAAAATTATCCAAATATCATAGGAAGAGGAAGTAGATCATTTGTCTTTTTCCTCTTATCCTTCACAGTGGGTTGGCGAGGTGTACATGGTGTGAGGTACAGTTTGCTGTGGGGCTACGTTACATCAGCATTTATCACACGGGAAAGGAAGTGCAACTCAGCAACAAGGGGAAAACAGGACATCAGAAACACACACACACACATACTCACTACTGACAGACCACGGTCAGTGGCCAGAATTAGGTATGAGGTTTGTATACAACAAAAGGGAGAATGTAGAGGAATGCACAACACATTTCTTCTGCTGAACCATTTTTTTCTGAGCTGGGACTAGCATTACTTATTCATTTTGTCTTCCTAAAATAACAAAGCTTAACAAAACTTGAAGTAGAAAAGTTGTTTCTAAGTCTTTCAGTGTGATGCGTATAGATGCACAGCCTCGTATGTGTTGTCCTCTTGCTTTACCTAGGAGGTATAGCCAGCTCTGCATCATGTCATGTTTGTGAACGGTCTAGGCTCTACTATTTCAAAGCAGCACCATATCCATCCATCTATCTATCTATCTATCTATCTACGTGACCATACAACCAATCTCCATTTTTTAGGCTTCAAATAAGTACGTGAGGAATGAGTTTTGAGATAGAGATCAATTATTAACTTCAAAATGTACCCACTCTGAATTGTAAAATCTTGCAACTTTTCTATTGCTTTCTGGTATATGTGTGTGTTGAAATCATTTTTTAAAATGTAACTTAAAATATTCCTCCATGCAACAAAAAAACCACTTCACATGTAGTCTAAGAACCTTAAAACAATATACTTAATTCATCTTTTCTCAGCATGTATATATATGCGTGTGAGTGTGTGTGTGTGTGTGTGTGTGTGTGTGTGTGTATAAAACTTCCATAAATGTTGTAAACCTCCAAATACATTGTTAGTATTTTAGCTTCAATCACTCTATTTTTTTTTTTTTTAATCTTTTTGAGACAAGGTTTCACTATGCAGTTCAGGCTGGTCTTGAACTCACTTTACAGCCCAGGCTGGCTTCAAACTCACAGCGATCCTCCTGCCTCAACCTCCCAAGTGCTGAGATTGCAGGCATGCCCCACCACACCCAGCTCAACTGTGTTCCAAAGAGATTTAAAAAACTGAAGTGGAAGGGGGAGTCTTTTATTACTGACCTCAGTGTTCCTAATTCTCTTGTGTAGAGGCAAATTTCTGTCTATTGTTTTCTTTCTGACTAAGGACTTCCTTAACAGTTCTTACAACGTAGGTCTACTGAGAACCAGCTTTTACATGTCAGAGAAAAATCTTTATCTTTGTCTGAGTTTGTTAAAAGATACTTTGTCTGATACAGACTTCTAGGTTGATATGTTTGTTTCTCTCTTTGAAGATGCTGTTGTTCTGTCTTCTGGTTTGCACTTCCAACAAGAAATCTGCTATCATTTTTATCTTTGTATCCTAGTACTGTGTGGACTCCAAGGATTAGGCATCCTGTTCCTTTCCCCACTTGAGTCTAAGGACAAGTCAGGTTAAGATCTTCAAATTCATACTCTGATCAGTGCTCAGCTTCTCTGGCTGGCAGTGAATTCTGCCTGTGACTTCTCTCTCCTCAGTGCAAAGATTCTGCAAAGCTGTCCAGGTCCCCTCATTCTGTCCTGGAACCTCTTCAGGTAGCAACCTACAGCCAGTATGAGGTTCATCTCATATGTTCTCTTTGCTTAGGATCCTGGTCTTAACTGCCTTATCCAATGATTCAAAGCCATTTTCAAACATTTTGTTCAAGAAAGTATGCCTCCCATTTACTCCACTGTACCTAAAAACAAAGTCCTGGTCTTTCTAGAGCTTAGCTGTACAAGAGCTAAGAAAGAATGTAAACCAGAGGGCCAAGGAAAACAGCATAAATATTTTGAAGAGATGGGCATCGATAAAGGAGAGTCTGCCATGCCCTACCCTACAGTAGGTGGTGGACTTTCATTTGAAAGTTAATTTAGTTTTCAGGCTGCAAAAAGGTACCCAAGTGGAAAGCTTTAGAAATACCAGGTGTTCTTACATCAATGGCAGAGGGAGCCATGGAACTATGACTTTCTCTACTTTTTTTGTTATTCTTCTTGGGAACTTCTATAAGTACACAGAAAATGTACCATTAAATAACTAGAATTCATTCTCCAAATTCTTTGATTTCATGTACTTCTAGACAAATTTGGGTTAAAAAAAAGCATAGCCTTCCTTCATTGTACTAACTGTAACTTCTATCCTTCAAATAGAGAATGGAAATAGGCCTTTTTGGTTTTGGAAATAACAAATTTTTAAAAGAACATACTGGATTTGGTCTCCCTAATTATCTAAGTTTTCCTTATTATGAAAGAACTGACCTCAAGTAAACTTATTCAATAGTGAAGTACAAATAAAACGACAATGGCTCACATTTTACTTAAGATGGATATGAACAAATACATGAATGGTAGAGCAGGAAGGCAAGTCAAATACATGAAGATATTCTACTAGTTACCGACAGATGGTAAAATTATAGATGGCTATTTTTTACTATTTCTCTGAGTTTTCGGCATTAAAATTTACTCAATTACAATGGGTGGTCTTTTAAAGCTCACATTGTAGGAAGATTAATCAGCACTATGAAAGGACTATTACTCTGTCATTTACTATAACATGACTGGATATGGAGGACGTTATGCTAAATTAAATAAGACAGATGCAGAAAGAAAATTACGATCTTGGTAGGTGTACTACCTTAAAAAATGAAAACAAGCATGCTGGTGGAAGGTATGGTGGTGTGTGCTTCCCCCAACTACTTGGGAGGCTCAGGCAGGAGGAATGCTTAAGCCAAGGTATTCAAGATTATCCAGACAATACAGTCATACCTGGTCTCAAAGGAAGAAAATTTTAAATGTGCAGAAAGAAAGAATAAAGACTAGGGAGGGAGGAAATGTAGTGATACAGGTCAAACAACACAAAGCAGCAGAGAGGAAAAATATGTCTAAGATTCAGTGTACAATCTAAAGAATGAAGTCAATTACATTGTATTTGGGATTTTTGTCAACTAAGTCCATTTTAACTGTGCTTGTCACACATGTAGGCACAGAGTAATTATGTGACATGTAATTTGCTTCACTGTAATAATCTTACTATGTACATCATATTGTAAACCTCAAATATCCACAAAAAGGTTTATTGAAAGTATAAAATCCTCCCATTATAAACTATTTTTAATGAATTATGTATCAACTTTGTTGAAAACATTTAATTACATTGCACAAATGCATACTGAATATAGATATTACATATACAATTTACTTATTCTGTTTTCATAATGCATTTGAGTATGATTTTATATATCATTCCTTAGCCTATCTTTTAAAATTACTGTTTAGGATTCCTTTGTAAAAGGTAAAATTACTAGACGAAACTGTATCCATTTATAGCTACTGGTAAATACTACCAAAATATATTCTAAAATGTTTGTATCAATTCATACTATCATTAGTAGGTATAACGAATTTCTTGCCAACATATTCACTAATTTTTACTAGTTGTTCTGAAAAAAATTGGTGAATCATTTTTACTTTGTTCTTGTTGTTGCTGTTGTGGTTGAATCATTTTTATTTTAAGTGAAAATTTTTTACTGGTTTAGGTGAATGACTTTTCATATACAATCAGTCTTCTATACCCACTATTTCTGCCTTTACTGAGTCCAACAATGAGAGGAAATTGTACAGAAAAAGCTGAACGTGTAGAGTTTGTTTTTCTTCTTGTTATTATTCCTTACACAAACTGTGTGGCAATTACTGAGAGTGCTTACATTATACTAGACGCCCTGAATAATCTAAAGATTTAAGTACAGATGCATGCATTGTCTCCAGCACGCCACTGCGCACAAGGGCTTATCCAGCCTTTTTTCCACTCCTCCTTTTTGTCCTCAGCTCTTTCTTCATGTTTATGTTACTGACTAAGCTGGTTTTTAAAATTCTCTAACTAGTTAGCGAATTCATTATGTGGAAATGTAAATGTTGAAAAGATATATGTTAAATGCAGCAAATGTGTACAGACTGGATCTTGATATCTCAACAAAGGCAATGTTAACATATCTGAAAACTTCCTATCAATTTTGGCTAGCAAATTTTAAAATATGAAACTTGGTAAAGTCTTTTTAAAAGCTATGTTGCCTTTTATTTTTTATTTTGAAGAGAACAAAAAGACAATAAAAATGATATAGAATTTTAAAACAAGATGATAGGAAATTAATAATGGCTATTATATTGCATATTATCTTCAAAGTAGTTGCTTAGATTTCTAGATATAGGCAGGTAAGGTTGATCAAACAATATAAACACTAACTATTCCTTTCAATGAACTAATAGAAATTAGGAGTATAATTATCGTAGCTATCATATATAAATATATGAAAGATATAGATTCCTTTTTTCCTTTCCTACATAAATATGTATATACAGTTGTTTAATTGTTGTGTATATATGTATATATATATATTGCTGTTATATATATATATTCCTACACATTGTTGTATATATATATATATATATATATATATATATATATATATTCCTTCTTTTCTCCTTTCCCCCATTCCAGTTGTTCTTTCCTGTTTGAGAAGTTTCTTTCCTTTTCACAAAATCTAGCCTATCTTTTGGATCTTATTTACTATTTCAGTTTCTTATACTAGGGACACAATATGATGTTTACACATGAGCCTGATTTATTTCACTTAAGAGTATGGTCCTTTGTTGCATCCATTTACTTTCAAAAGTATCAAGCTTATCTTTATGGTATATTCTACAAAAATACCGTATCTTTTTTATCCATTCCTCAGTTGAAGGGCATTTGGCTTATTTCCAGGATTTAGCTAAGACAAATTGTGCTGCTATAAACATGGGAACACATATATCGCTGTGGTATGAAGTTTTTAATTTTTCAGGGAAAATATCCAGAAGGGAAATAGCTGGGTCAAATGGCACCTCTAATTCTAGTTTTTTGATGAATCTCTGTAATGATTTCCACAGTGGTTGTTCCAGTCTACATTCCCACTAACAGTGGAGATGGGTCCCTTTTTCCCTACAGCCTCACCAGCACTTGTTCTTCTGGTTACCATTAAATAAAAGAAATTTTATCTTATCTAAATAATGAAAGGATAAAGTTCTGTTACAAATGATCAAGCTATGCAGAACTATTTTTAATGATCTGGATCAAGTCTAAATCCCTGTATAATATTCAGGTTAAAATCACCCGAATTAGAAAAAAGTTCACCCTAGCTCTTGAGATTTCCTTCTCACATTTAAACAATTTAAATAATAATTTAAAATAAAAGATTCTTTCAGTTATTTTTCTCTAGTGAAATTACATCAGCCTTTGACTACAAGCAATATTACTTAAGAGTTACTCAAGTAATACTTGAATTTAATTTTTTCTCCATTGAGTAGTAAGAGGTTCCCATATACACAATGACAAAGCCATTGTTCTTGTGAGCGTTCCTCTAGGATTAAATATGATTTTTTTGAGTACGTATTTGTGGTAGCATGCCAACATGTTAAAATAAACTTTACCTACTCAGTTTTACATTTATATATCTGACCGTTCAGGTTCAGAGATGTTGCACGGCTAGGATAATTTACCAAAAAGCAATTGTAAGACATTAAAACATTTTTACCTTTCCATTATGCTCTAGACTACCAAAAAGTCCATCCAACAATACATATATTATATGTACTTGTTACATAAAATGAATCACATATCAGTTTGATATTTACAGTAAAGATGCTGTTTCCATTAGCTGCTTCACTTTTTTGGCACAGCCAAGGAGATAGATAAATAAAAATGTAAAGAAATTAGTAAACATAATAGTGCTTTACTTGCCCCTAACAACTCTCAGTCCACTTAGAGGAATTAATTTGGAAAATATTAATTTATCACTCATTTATGTGTCTAGTACAGTGATGACAAACCTTTCGGGGAACAAGTGCCTACCTGTAACCTAAAACCCATTTATTCATAGCAAAATGCCAGAAGTGTAATTAAACCTGAATACACTGAGGTTTTAGTTTAGGAAAAAAAAATTCTATGTTAACATCTTTGTCTTAAAAGAAAAACACAGTAACACACATGCCATAGGTTGGCCACCTCTGGTCTAGCACTACGCAAGTCGTCAGCAATGAGAAAAATGATGCCGTATGTTAGGCCCAAGAATTTCAGGTGATGTCTCTGTGCTCCAGAAATGCCTGCCGATACTCAGTGCTGTGTACCCACCGAACCATTCAAGGATGAATCTCTCAGACTTGAAACTTATCTTAGAAGAAAAAGTTGTAGGATAGTAAATAATCTTCACCAAAAATTATTATAGACCTATGTGAAGGGTCAAGCTATTGTAAAAAGTTAAAAAAATGAGTACAAAGCATACAAACCGGCGAGATCCAGGAATATAAGCCATAATATTAAGTGTAACTGTGAAGGCTAGATAACAACAGCCACAGATCTAAGAAGAGATAGAAATAGTCAAGTAGCAAGATATTCAGAAAATAGGAAGAATCGTCTGGGAGCAGGAAGTTGGCCACCTGACCACCCACATTTGTGTGAGAAAATGCACATGTGAGACAATCACACATGGCCAAGTTTGGAGCTATTCTAACCTAAATGTTAGCTGTAGATCTTCAGTAATGCTGACATTCTACCATTTCCTAATAACTCTATCCCCATTCTCAATGAACACTACACAGGCTTCTCTGTAGGAAAGATGAAGCAGGAAAGATACTCAGTGGAGGCTTCAATATCAGGCTGAGTCCTTATTCAGTTCAGCAGGCAAAGGGAAAGAACTGATAGTACTTAAACAAAGGAATAATACGACTCCAAATGAACTTTAAGAGAATTACTCTGGCTGCTTTATTTATTGTGTTTGCTTCAAAGGAGAAAGAAAGCAGAGACTGGTTTAAGAGGCTACTCAGCAGTAGTGGTGCGTGGCAGCAAGGGCCACACGGGCAGGACTGAGGCCCTCAGTGAGACAGCACTGCCGCCGTCATTATTCTCATTGCCACAGACATCATTATCTCTGTGCACAAAGAACACCTTCCTTTCTTATTTGTCTTCACAACAAACTCCAAAGACATCTCTCACCCTCTAAATGTTAAGGATTGCTATTATTATTTCCATTTTAAAGATGAGAAAATTGAAGTTTAAAGAGCTTAAGAAAGTTATACAAGAACATGTAAGTTGTAAAGCCAGGATCAGAAATCGAGACAGTAAAACTAAAAGAAAAGAATGGGGAAAATGTTCACATACTATTTAGTATACTTGGCTAATAATAAGTGCAATAAATTATTTTTATCTTCATTATCATTAATACTTTGAGTCTCAGAATACTACGGTATTCAGGCACTGCATCTGTACTTTTTATGGAAAACAATCAAATCTATTCTGTGAGAACATTATTTGTAGAAAGGAGTGTTTTAAAGTTTATAGGAAGGCTGAGAAACTTTCTGGCCCATTTTATTAATGTTATAATATAAATTAAAGTTAGGTTGTGCTAAGAAACTGGTATGAAAGCAAAAATATCCAGCATAAAACAATCCCTGCTATCAGTCAGCAGAGTATTTAGACAATGGCTTGGCAGGTGACAAGGCTATGGATGAAGAAAGTACTCCTATGAAAAATATCTATGTCAGTAATTATCACACTCAAAGCTCTGAGCTTTTTTCTTTTAGTGTATTTGTTCTTAGAGAGCATTTATCTGTTTTAAAAGCTGTTTAAGAATGAAATAACGCACATAACCGTACAGATTATACTCGGTATATGCAGAGCAGTCATTCTATTATCTAATGCTATCATCATCACTACTGGTAACGTGCAATTCTTGAGATTTTTAAGATAAATAAATACGCACTCCAAAAGTCTTCCTAACAGTATCATTTCTGCCAAAACTAAATCACAAAGCACTGATAAAAACAAATCATATTTCCACCACTAATGAAATATCTGTATACAACCTATTTGATGTTTATTGTATTTTACATAGAAAGTTCACCTGCAGACTTGTATATGATAAATTCACTAAACTTAACTTTCACAGTGATAAGAGATTTTATCAGTAAAGTCTCATCTCATTCTTAAAATATTTTGTAAAGCTTCATATGAATTCATTTCCCACAGATGCTTCTTAGGGGAATTTAACTTGAGACTGTCAGAATGTCAGCATAATTCACATCCAATTTCTCAAATTGAATAGTTGTCTCTAACCATTTTTGAAGCCTAAAAGATGATATGAATGTTATTCAATGTGACAGACAAATTAAACTGACACTTTGGACTTTTTCAAAAGCACCATGGTATTTCACATACATTTTCTAGTTAAGTGGCCTCTCAAAACGATGACTTTTAGCTTAGAACATAAACAAATTTATTGTTTTATATTTATATTAGAAAAGTAAATAAAGGGCAATTTCCAATGATTGATTTTAAAATGAGAGCAGAGATTTACTTTCTAAATTTCTTTAGGCTATATAACCACTGAAGGTAGTTAAAACAGAAATGATAGATCAAAACATTATGATTCTCGAAAATAACAACAGTAATTTTCTTTTTCCACTCAAAAGGACAAATTTTTCAATGAACTGTAACACAACAAGAATAGAAAAGCTCACTGCTATAGTTTCAGATTCTAAGCTATAACTAACCTTTAAGAGACTACTATCATTGTGATAGTTATCATGTAATCCAGTAATTCTAATCCTATGTATATTTCAAAAATAAATCAATACATGTTCACACAAAAACATTCATATGAATGTTCACAGAAGCACTATTCATAATAGTCCCAAAGTGGAAAAACCTCAGAGCTTTACCACCTGGAGAAAAAGCAATGCTATGAATCTATAAAATAACGTGTTATTTAGCAATTAATAAAATGAAGTACTGATATAGGCTAAATCATAGAAGAATGATATGCTAAGTGAAAGAAGGATCCTGTATTATATGCTTCTATTTACATGAAATCTTTAGAGTAAGCAAATAGAGGAAAACAGTACAACCATGGCCTGAAGGAAAACAGTACAACCACTGCCTAGGCCTGGAGGTGACGGGGAATTAGGGGTAATGGCTTATAATTACAGGTTTTCTTTAGGGGTTAAAAAAAATTCTAAAATTGATTGTGGTCATGAGAATGATGTAAAATTGATTGTGATGATAACTGTACAACTCCAAATACAGTTAAGAGCTGAGTACTTTCACAGCACTAAGTACCTTCAATGTGTGAACAGTATGGTATGTGGACTAGATCTCAGTAAAGCTTATGTTAAAATATAAATTCAAAGTAGATTTTAAAACGATGCCACTATTCTTAAGGTTTATGGCATTATAAAAGAAAATGACCTACCATTATCTTAAAGGATATTAAAATATTCTAACTACATGTCTGTGTGATGAGAATATATTTTCTTCATATACTTAAGCCAAAATAATATACTGCAACCAACTGCATATAGAAACAAATGTAAAAATCTAGCTGTCTTCTACTAGGCCTTGCATTAAAGAGATTTACAAAAATTTAGGATAAGGTAACGATTGTTCCTACTTTACAAAACAGCTAATTTTCATGAAAATTTATTTTTAGATGTGATTATTTTTTTCACTAAATTAGTAATTTAAAGCATTTAATATGGTAAATACTAGTATGATACCCTATACAAACAGAAGTTCGTTGTGGTCCAGAGATGTTCACATTGTAAATAGGGACTTAAAAGCTAAGAAGGTCCTTGTTATATTGTAAAAGAGAGATGCAATGTGAGAAGAATATGACTGACCAGTGTTGGCACTGAATATGGAGAAAATACCATGGGTCATGGTGTGCTGGTGACCTACAGAAGATAAGGAAATGGATTCCTTTGAAGGGTCTCCAGACACAAGTATATCCCTACTGCCCTCTTCAGTTTAGTCTTATGAGATAACTGTTTCACACTTCTGACCTAAAGAGCTGAAAGTTAATAAAGCTGTGTTGTTCTAAGCTACCAAGTTTGTGCTAATTTGTTAGAACAGCAATAAAACACTAATACAGAAGTAATGTCAGATTTTACTCAAAATATTTGAAGATCTAACATTAAAGAAGCTTCAGGGGCTGGGGATATGGCAAGCGTAAGGTCCTGAGTTCGATTCCTGATACAAAAAAAAAGACGCACAAAAAAAAGGCAGCTGCAGTGTTAAGGGCTCTTACTTGCACAGGCATTTTCAAGGCCTCGAGTCTAACTCTGTAACTGTGATTTGCATTTGTTTTAAAGAGGACCAAGTGCAGAGTCCAGAAAACCTATATTCACCTCCTAGAGAAGGCTAAACACAATACTGTCAGAATTATCTCTCACAGGATATGCCCAAATCTCAGAGTTTCTCAACTATCTTCTGAGAATATTTAGAAAGAAATCTCATAGTTTTTATGCAAATATGGCTCTGTGAAGAGAGATACACCTGAGAAAAAAAATAGAAGATAAGAGGTTAAGTTCAGAAATATTTTAGGAATACTAAAATTAAATACTATTTACAATACTGAGAAAATAATTTAAACAGAAGAAACACTGATGAAATTATCATACCCACAAGCAGCATTCTCTATAGGGTAAAGCAGAGAGTTTAGATTCCAATGGCTCCCATTCCAGAGGAGCAGGGAAAGAGACACTTAGAGGTTATTCCTACTTGAGACTTTTCATTCAGAGCTAACAAATGATAAATAAGAGACAGTAACTCCCTAGTTGCTCCAACTCATTCTGTCAATAAACAGGCATTTATTTCTTGGATCCCATTATGAAATACCACTGGAGGTCAGTCTTGGGCTTTTCCTCAGGTCATCAAAAACATTAGTAGAAGGCTAATAGAGTCCAAATTTCTCATTCTGCCAATGAAGATGCTAAGCCCTTAGGAGACTTAGAAATGTCTGCCATATTAGGGATTAATTACAACTGCAATAAGTACTATTAATTGATTTTTAAAATTATTTGCAATTTAATGACATCTTTTAAGAAAATATTTTACTTATATATTCAAACTGAAGGAGAGCACACAAATCTGAACAGATATTTGTGTGCCTAATTTATATAGGTGCTCTCCCTTCAACATTAGCCAAATCAAAATTAAAGAACATTTTACAAAATACCTGATCAGTACTGCTCAATGCTCAAAACTGTGAAGTTGATCCAAAAGAAAGTAAGGATGAGAAACCATCAGAGTCTAGATAAGCCTATGGAAATAGAACAATGAGATACAGTATAATGTGGTAACCTGGATGGGACCTTGGAACAGGAAAGGGGCATTAGTAGATTGCCTTTACTGAACATTGAGGAAATACAAATAAAATATGAACCTCAGTAATAATGTATCAAAATTGGTTCACTAGTTGTGACAAATGTTACAATAATGTAAAATATTAATAAGTGAAATGATGTAGGATATAAGGAAACTTTCTGTACTGTTTCAACACCTTTTGGGTGAATTCAAAACCATGCTAAAAGAGAAAGGTATTTAAAAAGATCCATATATCCTAAAATTAGCAAAATCTACAAGCAGCTCATTAATATTTGAATCTGTCTGTCTTTTTGGCTGGGAAATTTAGGACAGCAGCTGAAGTTCAGGTCCTATATGCTAAATTTATATTGTATTTTTATTTTTCTAACTTTAATTATTAGAAATCTTTATTTTTTACCATTATTGTATGTATCTCTATGGAGTCTCATCTTTATTTTCCAGGTAAAAAGTTAAAGTACAATTAGTATGTTCCTGCCTCTATCTCAAACCTTCTAGTCTTACCATTCCTTAATAGAAAAACTTATATCCTGTTTCATAGTTAAAAAAAAATAATAAAACAAAACATCATCAATGGACATCTTCTCAATTCCTCAATCCCAATGAAACTTACATATCTATTATCCATGAGCAGATTGTCTTTCTTTCCTTATGTTATATTCTAAGTATTCTGCACTGTAATGTCAACCTCTCTTCCTTTTTAGGAAGATATTATTCTCATTGTTTTAGGAATTCCCATTATCATTCCCATATATTTCAACCTCTTCTATTTTGCTTGTTTGTTTATGCATGGACATAGCATACATTAATCATTTCCCTGTATCATTCTCATTGCCCCATCATACCCCTTGTTTCATCTTTTTTTTGGGAGGAGGGTGAATGTATATCATGTATTTTGATCATATTCATGCTCTGTTAATTGAATCCTTTCATTGACATTTCAACATGCTGTCTTTCCATCCCTTAAAAATAAATAAATAAATCTCTCTTTAAATCTTAAAAAGACAGCCATCCTGACTCATACTTTTATGTGGGTACATAAAAGAAACAGTGAGCTTGCTAAGAGTTCAAGAAGAAATGCCAACTGGGTTGCATAGTGAGTGCCTGGTACTTGGAAGGCTACGGTGGGAGGATCGATAGAGCCCAGTCTGAGCAACACAATAAGATCCCATCTCAAAACACAATACAACAAAAACAAAACAGAAAAGACCAGGCACAAAGTCTAAAGAGATACTAATTTGTGATCTTCCAATTTTTGTTTAACTCCCCTTGTAAAGGCCAACATTCTTAGGTCCGTGAATTATCTCTAACAGCGTTTCAACCATACTGTCAAGGCTGTGTGTGGGTCAGAGACAGACAGGTTCTCTCTCTTTTTCTCTCTCTCTCTTCGTGCAAGCTTAGCTTTGATACTCATTAGCTATGTGCCTTGAACAAATTATGGGACTTTCTTGAAACTCAGTTTCCATATCTGTATAATCTGAAGACTAGTTTCAAACTCAGAGAATAATTATATAGATTAAAGTGGTCAAAGTACATAAAACACTTAAACCACTGTCTCACAGGGTGAATACCCAATAAATATTAGCAGGTGTAACCTATTCCAAATAGCTACTTAGTAACAGACACACTGCCATTACTAGAAATTACTGTTGCCAGTGGGCTTTTGGGTTTTCTGAAATTGCCCTAGAAGGGCTCCAATAGCTCTTAAAAGCTAAGTTTATTGAAGTTTAATTTATAAACGCAAATGTAGACCTCTGTGTAAATGACACAATCATCAAGTATCCCCCCCACCCCCGCCCGTGTACTTTTGTATCTTTCAAAGGTATAGTACTAAATGGGCCAATCTTTAAAAAGAACGGTAGGGGGCCACCTATGGTGCATTTCTTGAAGTCTAAGAATTTTAAAAACTGTAGAGGAAGATTACTGGGGTTAGGTCTTGGTGTTTATTTTATATACCTCTACACTCTGGAAGGATTTTTAGTTATTTGCTGTAGAAAACCTTAGAGGAAGAGCCAAATTTTAAGAAATAAGCAATCTCAAAATGTATGAAATCTTAGATGAGAATTATATACATTCCCATGGTTCTGATGTTAATATTTTAAGAAGTTGAGTCTTTCATATAATAGTAAGACAAGCCCAGAAATTTGCTTATTAAAAAAGTACGAACTGTCAGAGAAGAAACAAAGCAAACCACAGGCCTTCAGCTTTGTTATTGTTCCCTTTCTATCAGCTGGGTCATTTATCACATTTTTATTCAAAAAGGAAAACAGTGAGTTAGCTATGACCTGTTTTCCTATGGATTTCCTCTTTATATACAAATATTTTTGTGTCATGAAAACATAGTATTAAAAGATGGCATTGGAAATTACAGAAAAAGTAGCTAAGAGAGAAGCAATTATCAAAAGGGCAGAGCTCAGCATCAGAGAGAAGACTGAGACTGCGGCCAGGGGAAGGAACAGATAAGGACAGGGCAGCCTAGGAGAGGCCTGAGGAGGGCGAGGCCAACAGTGGCCCTGGGATGACAGGCTGGCCGAGTGTGGAAAGGGAGCCGCAGGACAGAGGTGTTACTTGCTCTGATTAGCGGGAGTGTAACTTCTTTTTTTCCCATGTAACTTTATCATGCTTCAAAGACAGTTGCATACGGTGCTTCATTTAGTTCTTTATTTATTAGAAAGGTATGGAGAAGCCAAATATACTAAAACAATAGAAAGCCTACTGAACTAGAAGCTACATTGGGTGGAAATATTCATTACTTTGGAAACAGTAAAAGAACATGGATTAAATACTGTAAATTTTTGAGTTGGCTAAAATAATTTAAAATGAAAATTTCCTTAAGAGCACATAATTTTTACCTATCAAAGACAATGTACTAATAGGTACCAGGCATACATGGGACAGGTTACCAAGTGCATCAACAATGGGAACTAAGGAGAAGGGGAGGTAAGGAAGTGCCCGAGACCAAGTGGTTAAGCGGAGGCGGAGGAGGGGGAGGAGGGGGAGGAGGAGGAGAGAAGGAAGGGAAGTGAGGCTCAGTCAGCACTGTAAGCTGGCTAGTTCTTCCCTGGGATGTGGAGTACGAGTACCAAAGGGCTCCCACGTCCGAGTTCCAAAGATGTGGTTCTAGTCTTTGTCCCTAAAAACATGGTTTAGGTTTTGCTACAAAAATTTCATTTACTCTAAAACACTGATTTGAGAACAAGCATGTGTTACTCCTCACATATACCACCTTCGTAGGTCGACTTACTAAGATAATTACTTGCTATTCGGGAATAACAATTACTGTAGCCAAATGGACATAACTCAGGGCAATTCTGGCCCTCTCACCCTTCATTTAATCCATTTCAAAAGTACGTTCACTGTGTCAGAATGTAAGATGGAATAATTGTACCTTCTGAACATCATGGGTGCTACTGCGTAGTACACATTAACTGTTAATTCCTTACTGAAAAACTTAGTATATCGTCACTTATATTTCAATAGGGGAAAATGCAACTATGATATTTATGTTTAAATGCCACATGCTTACACATCACTGCTGTCACTTGTGTGACAAGTTTAGTCAAAAAGGGTCTGTGCTTCGAAGCATAACTAAGTCATTGTCTTGTACAACAAACTTCAGCTCCTTTTTATCACCTACGGATTAACTAGAACATTTTAGCCCACTATTTTGAGTGCTCCACAATATATACTAAGCCTGACTCCGTCAAGTGTATACTCACCATTTTTTTAGAGTTCTTTGGAAGTATATGTTACATATACCTTCTCTTTTTTTTAGGAACAGAAATGGAAATTCTTATGAATAAGAAATTTATTTAATTAATAAAACAAGCATTTATTCAGCATCAATTCCACAGATTTATAATACTGCATTGTGTTTGACCTTATGTATTAGATACAATGTATGATTACTTTTCTTACATAACCTAAAGTGATGGTTGATGCAGTAGCCATAAATATATATACACACACACACACACACACACACACACACACATCGCATTTATCCATTTTGTTACCCTATTTGGCTTTTGTCACCAGATGGGTCGCAAATGGCCAGTCAGCAGTACTGTCACCCCACGACAGGGAAAGAAGAAAGTGGAGCCCCACACTCCTCTTTATATGCCACCGAGTAGAGGGTGCCAAAGGCTCCGCATCAGCTTTGCTTATTCTGTGAATCCACCTGTTTTCTTCAAGTGATAATGATAAAGGAGAACAGCAGAGCATGGTCAATACAAATTTTAGTACTATGACATCTGAAAAAATTTATCCACAGGAAAGAAAGTGTCACTCTTCTCTGTCTTCATATGAAACACTAGCCCTTGCCTGAATCCTGTGACCACAAAAACCAGTAACCAGATTTGGAAGAGTAAGTACCACTGGCTAACTTATAATGGAAAACATCATCCAAGCGCCATGCAAAGAAAGGTGGAAGCTACCATCAGATGAAGACTGGAAGAAACAATGGGGGGATACAATATTTGTCCCTATAGCGGCACTGAACAATCTGCAAGATTACATCATTTCTGGAATATTTTATGGTACAGAACCTCAGGCTCAATTTGAAGATATATTTAAAGTATTGCAAAAGAAATACAACCATTTTCTGAGAAATAGCCTGTCTTTGCTGTTCAGGTAATCCTGAAAGCTCCGTGGTCAAGGCAGTTAGTGTACTCTAATATCCATTATCCCTTTCTTTCACAGTAAAATAATATTTAGCAAGTCACATGTAGAAATACTACACTGCTTGGTCTCACTTGCAGCTGTGTGTGATCACCTGGGTAAGGTCTGACCAATGAAATGTGAACATAAATGATATTTATACAACTTTAGGGTATTTCCTTATGGAGGTGTGTTCAGTGTTTTCCATTTCATTTCCTCTTTCTCTCACCTACTGATCAGAACAAAGACATAGTAAGGTATCTTGGATCAAGCCAGAGAGGCACCTTAGAAATGACAAAAATAGCAAAAGGAAAGTAGACTGAGTCTCTGGATGTAGAGCCATCACACAAGTCCTGGATAATGAATGAAAGAACGTTACATGAGAAACTTCTATCTACGTTGGGATTTGTGACATGAGGCTAAAACAGCCACTGAGTGAAATGTTACAACCCTTATTTTCATGATACACCTGCCTCCAAGCCTACCCACTGTTGGATCTGGTGTTCTAAGTGTTCATATCTGCTCTCAGTAAGAAATCCCACATTATATACTCTAGATGCCAGTTGGGGAGCTATATAACATGACAGTTAATTCTTTTTAAAAAGAACATAATAGTAACAATCTTTTCAGAGAAGGTATTTTGGAGTCAACAGTTTTCAATCTCTGATCTACTGAACCTTTGGGATTTTGTACAGGTGCCTAAATATCACTGTAACAGTAGACTATACAGATAAACATTCTAGTTCAGTGTAAGAAAGTCTAATTTCTCCCCACACTTTCTAAACTGTTTCTATTTGAGTTATTGATTATAGTCATCCTAGGGGTTGTGGTTTTCATTTGCATATCTGAGATGGCTAAAGATATTCAATAAGATGTTATATGGTTATTGTTCTTATCTACATCATCTTTGGAGAAATAATGTATTCATATCTTTTACATCAAATTTGAAATTTGATTTTTTATTAAGACTTTATATATAATAATGTCCTTTATCAACACGATTTGCAAGTATTTTCTCCTTCCATGAGCACTTTTCCACTTTGCTCGTAATATCCTTTGAAACACAAGTTTTAAGTTTTTATGAAACTCCATCCATCCATCCTTTTTTTGGTATCATATCTAAAAAATCTTTGCCTTAATTCAAGATTATGAAGGTTTATGCACATGGTTTCTTATAAGGGTTTCATAGTTTTAGCTTTTTATATTTAAGGGTTTGTTGTACTCTGAGTTATATATGGTATGATTTAGACATATTCTGCCATTCTTTCACATGTGAATATCCAGTTGTTCCAGCACAATTTGTAATTTGTGGAAAAGACTATTCTTACTGCCACTATCAAACTATAAATGTGAGAGTTATTTTCTGGACTCTCAATTCTATTCCATTTATCTGAATATGTATCCTAACGCCACAATCTTGACTATAGTTGCCTTGTCATAAGTTTTTTTTTTGAGACAGGGTCTCACTGTGCAGTTCAGGCTGGCCTTGAGCTCACTTTGTAGCCCAGGCTGATCTGGAACTCGTAACGATCCTCTTGCCTCCGCCTCCCAAGTACTGGGATTACAGGCGTGCACTACCATGCCCAGCTATTGTCATGAGTTTTTACATCAAGAATTATGAGACTTCAAACTTTCTTTTTCTTTTTAAAGACATTTTGCCTATTTCGGGTCTCATATTTCATTATGGATTTTAGAATTGGCTTATCAGATAATACAAAGAGGTTGGTTGAGATTTTGAGCAGTATTTTTCTGGGTAATAGATCAAAGGTTATTGGCATGTTGACAACAATTATTATCTTATATCCACAAATGTTTTTCCATTTACTTAGATCTTTTAAACATTCTCTAAACAATATTTTATAATTTTCAAAGTATAAATATTACACTTCTTTTGTTAAATGTATTTCTGAGTATTTTATTCATTTTCATATCATTATAAACAAGTGTTTGGTTAAATATTTTTAATTTTTCTTTGAAAGCATATGCAAATATACTTGATTCTCATGTATTGATCTTGAATTCAGCAATGATACTAAACTCACTCATGAGTTCTAAGATTTAAAATGCATTTCTTAGGGTTTTCTATACATGAGACCATCTCATCGGCAAACAGATTGTTATACTTCTTTCTTTCTGATCCAGAGTGTATGTATGTATGTATTCATGCATTCATTAATTCACTGCTGCTTATTTGCCCTGGCTAGAACCTCTATCAGTGCTACATAGGAGTGACAGCAGGAGACACGCCCATCTTGTTGATTTTAGTAGGCAGCATCCAGGACTTTCTCATTAACTTGAGTTCTTCTAGATACCATTTATGTAGTTTTGGGAGCTCCCTTCTTCTTTTCATAGTTTGTTGAGTCTTTTATGTGTTTTAATGAAAGGGTATTAGATTTGGTCAAATGTTTTTTTTCTTGTTGAAATAATCATATGGTTTCTGTTTATCATTCTACTGAGATAATTGTTTTTGCATTAATTCACTTTTAGATACTAGCCAAATTTGCACTCAAACTGTGAGAAATGACTCAGTGTTTATGACAGAGCAATTATTAATCTATGAATGTTCCTCTATTTAGAGAAATTGATCTTCTAATAGGAAGCAGAAGTATGCAGTTGCATGGTTATCTAATTTTTTAAAGTTGTATAAAGTTCTAAATTAAATCATTAATCTCAGAATTAATTTCTTTGATATATGATATTCATAAAATTGGCACAAAGAACATGGGAATCCAAAACATTCTTTTCTAAGCCAACTGGCTCATAGACTTCATGAACATATATGGAAGAATATTTTAAAATCTAGTTTTCCTATCAATTATACTTTCTAAAGTCTCCAAAGTCTCATCTATAAAATGGGGATGAAGGGCTGGGGATATAGCTCAGTGGAATAAGCACTTGCCTAGCAAGCGCAGGGTCCTGAGTTCGATCCCCAGTACCGCAAAAAAAAAAAATAAAAAATAAAAAAAAATTAAAAAATAAAATGGGGATGAAGTTCATATCCACCTGACAGGGTTAACATGGTACATTTGAAGACATGTGTGTTAACTTAATGAACACAGCTGGTCGCACTGCCCGAAGTAAGCAGCTCTGAGTATCTCCTTCTTCCTTACATTCTTAGTAAACAGAACTTGCAGCCTTCTATATAAGTCATAGCAAGAATAAAAGCAGCACCTTTTCCACAGATAAACAGTTTCTTAACCTGAGTTTTATAGAAGATGTAGTCTGAGTACCCATATGATGAACAAAATGTAGAAACAAAAAATTAAAGCAAATATATCTTCACAAGTATCTACATACAAGCAGCAGTCTTTGTTTTATGCTGACATAGTTTGTGGTTATAACACAGGCTTCCAATGAATACCAGATCAAAATTAAAATTCTAGGCAGGCATTCAACTTTTATGATTATGCCCATTCTTTACTGAGCATGGAAAACAAATGCTTTACAAGGTATTTATGGAAGATATTCCCATAGTACTCTTACAAGTTTATTTCCAAAAGAGGCTCTATCCCTTGTATGTACTTGGGTAAAGGAAAGTTGTATTACGTTTCACACATCACACTTTAGAAATTTTAGCAGGATAAAAAAATCAAGTGTTTAACAGATACTCTTCTGAGGTCAGGCCACAGCAATTTTGTAAGGTTATATGATAAACAAGAGGAAAGAGACTAAATAAATTTTCAAAAATATAGAACATTAAGATGATTTATGAATTGTATTTTAAATAAAGTACAGAATAATTAACAGAAAGCATTTAGCCTAGTTATAGTTTTCCTATTACGAAATTGGCAAAAATATGTGAAAGTTTAATCAGAATCAGGTCATAGTTACCTCTGTGGTCTTGTATGATGGTTCCAGTCCAGTCATATTTGCTACTATCAACTGATGTAAGAGCTGAACTTGAGCCACACTTAGGAAGAAATCCAGGTTTGTGGTTATATTCACTTCTAAGGAATGGCCACACACTAAAATCTCCTAAAGCAAAAAAGAGGTTGAATACAGAGTAAGAAATATGATAGCATTCTATTGATAATTCACTATTTTTATTCATTTCAGCATTACTACTTCAACTTATCTGGGACTCAAGTTCACATGTCAATGATGAAAGCCAAAATCATAAGTACAACAACTAGATACAGTTTAAGATGTTAATTTAATAAATATTTGTAAGTGCTTGCTGTGTTTCAGGCCTTGTGTTAGGTACAGGGAGGCTAATAAAAATTTTTCACCTTTCATACCATTTGCCTTTTTCAGACCTCAAACTACTATTACTGTTTTAATCTGTAACAAATAATGTCATTCTGTAGCAGAATTTTGTTTACCAATTCAAATGAACCAATATTTACTGAGCATTTCCTAAGTATCAGGCATTACAGGACAGTACTCGGAATAGGTGGCCTTGAAGGGTACTCTGCTCTTGAGGAAGTTATAATTTAGTGAGGCAGGCAAATATAATGAAGCAATTACAATTATAATTGCAGATACCACATTATGGGCATTCTCAAATCTACTCCAAATGATTTACAACAAACTAGAGTGATGAAGCCAAAGATAGCTAATTAATTTTACTTCTTCAAACTGCTGAAGTCTTGGCAGCATTAGGCAAATGGCTACTACCTTGGTGCTGTTCTGCATCACTGAATCACCTGAACATTTGTCATCATAAAATGGATTAGAGAAGGAAAATAAATAAAAATAATCCAGAAGCTTCTCTTAATAAATAGAGGTCCTGGTTATTGTCATGAAGCCCAAATAGACAATACTCAAATGCTTTGAAAAATCCAACAGACCCTCTCCTTATTAGTGGCATCCAAAGGAATGCATTTAAGGATACCACAGCTGCCCAAATGTAAACTAGATACCTGAGGGCAGTTTTTAATAAAGCCCTGAAGAACAGCATTCTGGCAGAACCATCATTTTTTTTGGTTAATAAACATTTTCTCCATGAGTTTCCTGTATTCACTAATTATACTTGGAATTCTTATTATATTCTTCAAACAATGATAAAAAGAGACAAAAGACATTGTTTCAGAAGTTTTATTTTAAAATAAATTGTCATTGTAACATTTCCCAAGGGGATGACTTTTTTTTAGTAAAAGCATCTTAGTCCCATCAGGAAAACATGTCTTATTAAAACTAGCAGATGATTGATCCTATAATAGTAGGTTAAATGACATTAATGCTATTGATTGAATCATTATTTAATATCATTAAAAAACCTATCTTTATTCTTTTTATAATTATCATCTCTTGACCAATTTAATCCTTGAAACAATCTGGAGGACAAACTGGGAAGCATTACACAAGGCAACTAAGGTAGGTATAATAAACAAGAAATTTAAATGCACGGCTGAAGGTGACATCTTTTAACATGAAGCTGGGCTTGTCCTAGGATTAAGTTTTCTAATCTCTAGCTTCCTGCAAGAAACTTTCTAATGTTTTCAAGTTAGAAGACATGTTAACTAAAATGGGATGGTATTTTAAGTCTTACACATTCTTTTGCTTGAATGTTGTGATGAGAGGTACTTAAGAATCTCAGGAAAGAATATTTTCAGAAAAAGCTTATTATGGTTTATACCTAGATGTCCCCCAAAGCCTCATGGGCTCATAAGCGGGGCTTCTAAATGGTGACTGAAGCATGGATGTGCTATAGCTAAATGTGACAGTAGGTGGTGGGGCATGAACAGAAGAGGATGTCAGTGGGGTGTGACCTGGTAGGCTGGATTTCCCTCCCAGGCTCTTCCTCCATTTGCCCCTTGGCCATGCCATCCTGCCTTGGAGCCAGCATACTATGGACTAAAAACGTAAATCAAAAAAGAATCTTTCCTCCTTTAAATTGTGGGCATTGGGTATTTTGTCCCAATAATGAGAAGGCAAGAGAAAGCCTTAATAATTATTAGAGAGTCTCTTTCTTTTGTTCTTTTTTTTTTTTCTGGCGCTGAGGGGGGGTGGTACTCAAAAATAATTTATGTCAGACAAGCTTTCTTCCACTGAAGTGCACTCCAGCCTGATACTTCATTTTTATGAGTCAGATGTAAACAGGAACTTGAAGTAGCTCTAAACTGTGCCTCCCGACTGGTGCAATGGTGTGGTGGTTACGCCTGTGATCCCAGCACAGGGAGGCTGCAGCAGGGGGAACTCACCCTGGTGAGCCGGAGACGTGCATGGGTTATACAGTGAGTTCAGTACCAGCACAACTACACTGAAAACAAAATAAAACCCAACCAAAACATCTCAAAACAAAATAAAACCCAATCCAACCCCAAAACACAAAAACAAAAGTGTTATTCCAATTTGTGTCTTAATTCATGTTTCCACAGCAGCATATATAGAAAAAAAGCCCCTTGTAAGGAGTTTCATGTATTCTAAACTGTGTTCTTCAATGACTGTGAGATAATAAGACTTACATAATCTTTATATACCTTTTTTGGATATAAGTAAACCTTGCCTAACTCAATCTTCCCTACAGGACTATCATAAACATCAAATAAGACAACAAACACACAAATATTTTCTTTAATAATTTAGAGAAAGAAAGATTTTATTGTCTAGGACTAATATACAGATATTCTTGACCTACAGTGAGGTTATATTCTAATAAAGCCAATAAAGTTGTACGTATCCTCAGTTGGAAATGCATTTAACACACCTAATCTACAAACCTTTTACTTAGCAATACAGTGCACTGTAGAATATTCGTTGTTTCCTGGTGACTGGGACCTGTGGCTCATAGACTATCCAGTATCATGAGACAGTACAGTCTGATATATGACTAGCCCAGGAAAGGATCAAAAATCAAAATTTAAAACATGGTTTTTGCTGACTACATATCAATTTCTTATAGTGTGATTTTATAAAAAATTATAAATCAAGCTGTCTTAAACCACTGAATTAAACTATTCCTAAGTATTCAGTCTGTACCTAATTTTTCTGAACTGTTCATAACAGCCACCTGTAACAGATGAGAAGGAGCAAAGCATTTACAATGTGTTCAGCATAACAAATTCCTATGAAGATTTTTTTCCTTTAAGCTATGGTGGTTTGTACTATTTTTACATTTCTTTGTAAATAAATGAATGAAAGCAGTATATGACAATGATCAGAACTGAAACCTGGGCCCACCAGTTAATACCGACTGAGTAAATCTCTTTGGACCTCAGCTTCTTCATCAATAAAATATAGATAGTATCTAACTCATAAGGATGTCATAAGGACTAAATAAATAACCCATGTGGAAATTACTACATAAGTTAAGCTATGTGCAGACCCTAGGTCACTATTACTGTTACTGTCATTGGAAAGAGCCTAAAGAAGCTCAGAGAGCGGAGGATAGAGCCAGAACAGCTGGTTGAGTTCACACCTGCCTCTGTTTCTATTTGTGAAAATATGGCAAATTGGTCACTCCCTCTACGCCTTAGATTCTTCATCTGTAAAATATAGACAGAAGCAGCTGACAGGTTTATTATAAAACTTAAATTAGTTATTACACAGAAAATAATGAATGAATAGTACTAGAAAGTGCTGAGTATAAATTAGTTATGATGGAAACTGCCATTATTATTAAGCTAATTTGATTCACTGTGAAATGAAACTAAAAATCCAAACCATACAAAGCATAATTACACCCATTATTTAGACTAAAATGAAATCTACATTATGTTCTAACCTCAGTATGCAGATTTTCTGGAGAAATAATTTTGGTGAATATGATAGCAGGTGCTCCTGTTATTCGGACAGAAAAATCTGTCAAAATGGGAGTCAAAATTGCTCTTCTTTCTTGATGTCGCCGTATGCTAAATGACAAAAAAGTTATTAGTCATTTCACTTTTGCAGGGATAATTTCATAAAACTTTTACAAGTCTTTGTACTACAACATATGATAAAATTATAGTATGCCTTTTACTGACTTTTTATATTTTTTAGTTAAAATGCCTTAACTTTAATTCTATAAATGCATACAAGATAGCAAAAAAAATGTATAGAAATTCATATGTAATTAAGAAATGAATATTAGTATTATCCTAGGCCCTTTCAACAAATTCTTTTGTTATTTTTTTTCATTATAAATAGTTTCACACCTCTTTGGTTACCAGCATTAATCTTATCGTTCTTTAGAAAAATTTTTAATTTCTTATTTGTAATAGTCAAAAGTTTGACAAGTGCTTTCTAACCTCATTAGGTTTATGAACACATCCTCTTAATTTCTGAACTTTCTCAGGCTCTAGAAACCATCTGAGTTTATGGATTATTACAGCCCCTATGCAGTCTGTTAAATGGCTTTTGTGTGTAAAACCAAACGCTTCCTGCAAACAACCCAGCATGTGAAATAAAGAGCATTATTACTCCCACATTACCAATGAGGAAATGGAGTTTGGGGACTCGGCTAAGGCCACCCAGCAGGAACGAAAGTTCCAAAATTGGACCCGGAGGGCAAGTTGACACCCTAAGAGCAGTTTGGCCTCTTTAAATTCTTTGTTCATTCTGACCTTTCATTAGTGATTTAGCAAATTATCTCAACTTAGCATTCAAAAAATCATTTCAAAGGAAGCATTGCATGCATGGTGAAACATGACACTGGAAAACTACTAAGAAACCAAAGCTTAAACTAATACAGATTCTAAAGTCTACTCTATAGATTGCTATTTCTACTGTCTATATCATTAGTTTTAATTTTATGAAAAACATCAGTTTACATTTTACTAGATGCCATACCTCAAAATATCCTTCAAACCATTAATTTCTTTACAAATATTCTTTTTATTCTCTTATATAATGATAAAATGGAAATTAGAGATTTAGTGTAAATTATCTCAAGTCTATATAAAATTCAAGTCTTTCTACATCCTCTCCCACTATTTTATTTTTTAAATCAAAGTAGGCTAGAAAGTACTAATGTCTTTTGTTAAATCTGCAATAGGCAGAGCTTTACATGTTTGCCAAAAAAGCAAACTGGATCATCTGGTTCTGTGACACATAAGTACTGGATTTCAAGAAAGTCAATTTTAAAGAAGTAAAAGATCTGGTGAATTGAGAGTAAGAGGAAGAAGTATTAAAATCTATGACTATCGTGGAAGAGTTTGGATCCTGAGAGACACAATAATATAGTCTAATAGCTCAAATTCTATAAAATGACCTGTATGAGAAACATGTAACATCTGATGTGCTCTCATTGGGGAGTGCTAAAAAATACAATGTATTAAAAATATCTTAAAATGGAAAAGATGGCAGAAAACCAAATTATGAAGAAACACTAAAGCACTGATGGAAAATAAAAAGTACTTGTGCATTTCATACATTTTTCTTCAACGCATGATGAATTAAATCAGTGATACAAAATGTGAAAGAGCTACAATAACAGAGGTATAAAGGAAATGTAAATCAAGTCAATAGTCTCATAAAAGTATACATTTTCTGGTATATGACACTAACTTTTGTGATATTTGGGGCACAAACTTGAGGTAATTAAAATTTGTAGATGAAGTATTTTCAAGGATGACTCAAAAGGACGAAAGAACATGATGACAGGAAATTAACAATGGCTGTTGTATCACATACTGTTATCTTCAAAGTAGTTCTGATAATGACATATAGGCATGTAAGATTGATCAAATATTTAAACATTAACTGTTTCTTTCAATAAACCAATAGAAAGTAGTATGATTATCTTAGCTATCTTGTATATATATTTATATAATTTCTCTAATATATATATATTTATATATATAATTTTCCTTCTTTCTTTAAAACAAAAAGAGGTCCCCTGCCCGCGCCCGCCGGAGCCTGTTTGCATCAACTCTTGTGTCGACTGACCAGAGCCCGCTAATTCTCCACTGGGAGCCTCTCCAGACCGCCCCAACCTCAGGTAAAGGTCAGCACAGTTTCAATCCTTTGAAAAAACTAAGAATATGTCTCTGCATCAGTTTTTATTAGAGCCAATCACCTGTCATGCCTGGAACAGGGACCGTACCCAGATTGCCCTTAGCCCCAATAATCACGAAGTTCACATCTATAAGAACAGCAGCCAGTGGGTGAAAGCTCATAAATTCAAGGAGCACAGCGGACACATCACAGGGATTGACTGGGCTCCCAAGAGCGAACGCATCGGCACTTGCGGAGCCAACCGCAAAGCCTACATCTGGAGTTAGAAAGGTGGTGTCTGGAAGCCAACCTCGGTGATCCTGAGGATTAACCGCACAGCCGCTTTTGTGAAGTGGTCCCCTCTAGAGAATAAATTTGCTGTGGGAAGTGGCGCATGACTCATTTCTGTTTGTTACTTCGAGTCTGAACATGACTGGAGGGTGAGCAAGCACATTAAAAAGCCAATTCGCTCTACGGTCCTCAGCTTGGATCGGCACCCCAGCGACGTTTTGATGGCAGCAGGATTCTGTGATTTCAAATGCAGAGTATTTTCTGCCTACATTAAAGAAGCGGACGAAAAGCCAGCCAGTACACCCTGAGGCAGCAAGACGCCTCTTGGCCAGCAGATGTCCGAGTTCAGCGGCAGTGGCACTGGGGGCTGGGTCCATGGGGTCAGCTTCTCCGCCAGTGGGAGCCGTCTGGCCTGGGTCAGCCATGACAGCGCCGTGTCTGTTGCTGATGCCTCAAAAAATGTGCAGGTCTCCACTCTGAAAACCGAGCTCCTGCGCTCCTGAGTACGTCCTCTGCCTCCGAGAATAGCGTTGTGGTGGCTGGCCATGACTGTTGTCCGAGGCTCTTTAACTACGATGACCGCGGCTGCTGGACCTTTGTCTCCAAGCTTGACATTCTGAAACAGAGCATCCAGCGCAACGTGTCTGCCGTGCAGCCTTCCGCAACGTGGACAAGAGGGTGACAACTGAGGGCCGCAGCACAGCTTTGGAGACGCTGCGCCAGAACAGCTCCGCTCAAGTGGCTATCTATGAGATGGACAAGCAAGACTGTCGCAAATTTTGTACTACTGGCATCAATGGAGCCATGACAATTTGGGATTTCAAGACCTTAGAATCCTCGGTCCAGGGCCTCCGAATAATGTGACACTGGGCGAGCCCGCCATCCAGCATGAGGGCGGCCCTGCCGTTCGCTCACATGACGCTGAGGAAAGCCAGCCCGAGGAAACACTGTAACACAGACCCTGCAAATATGTGTGTTTTTGTTTGAATATAATTGGTGAAAGTGTTGGTTTTTTACAAAAAAGCAGGAGTGGTTTCGTTGTTTTTGCAATTTCACTCCATTCTTGACCAAAGCTTCTCTTTAAGTAGTTTATCATGAAATTGTCACACTAACTTAAAGGGTAAAGGAGGTGTGTGAATTGTCTGCTAGAAAATTGAATAAAAAACCTGAATGTTAAAGAAAAAGGGAAGAAAGAAGAGAAATACTGACGAAATAATTATAAGGCAAAACCAAATGCTGCCACTCTTCCACTAGGTAATACACTATGGTTCCAAATTTAAAGATAAATTAAAATTCAAAGAATTAAATGAGGTTTTAGTGGCCTCAGTCTCAGCACTCTTAGTAAACGAAAGGAATAGATTTTAATGGTTATATTGAGATAAGTCAAGAATTTTGAATTGAGCTGAATACCTTGGGCTGGGGTCTTTGAAAGGTGAAAAAAATATCAGCCCATCTGAAGCAGGAAAACAGAAATTTGCCCCTCTTGACAATAGAGCTTGTTGGGAAAAAACAAACTGAGACCACCTGAGAAAACTAAAACAAATGCGAAATCCCTCCTGCTACTGAGCTGCTCTCCTTTATACTACCTGTGTGGTCCCAGAGTACTCATTCTTATTTACATAAAAATGGTATCAAACCTTTGATTATCCCAAGCATGCATGCAGAACAGATGCCAAATATATCTTGAATTCTAAAAGGGTTCTCACAGAAAAAAACAATAAAGATAAAATTTATTTGCAGATTATTTTATTAAAAATCTATCAGCTAGGAAGCATTAGATTCCATCTTCAAATACGTAATTACCAAGAAATTTTGGTAATGGAATTATTATATATGAACAATAAAGAAAAACTTGTTCATATTAAAGACAGGGCAACCGACTTAAGACCCCTCCTGCCTCTCAAGAGCTGAACTTCTCCGTCCATACATATTTCCTAGTCTTAACCTCTGCTATTCCTTAGAATTCATTCTTAAGACTTTTTATTAGAGACATATATGATGAAATTTTAAAACCAAGAGAAAAAATAAAGAAATATTAGAGACTAAATACAACTGCCAGAAATGAAAAATGCTGTCATTAAAATTAAAATGCACAGCAGGTGAGAGAAATAGTACTTTAGATATTGTTTAAGAATGAATTAGTAAACTAAAGATTTGGGAAAAGTCCAAGAATGTACTATAATAAAATTTATTTTACTTGTTTGACATGCATTTTTAATTACCGCATAATTGTGATACACACTTGTGGAGTACAGTAAATTTTAAAATGGAAAATTACTTAAGAAAGGAGACAGGAAAGTCTGAAACATTTAACATTACAAAATAAGAGAACAGAGTGGCAATGGGAAGATACTAAAGAGACAAGAGATGACAGTTTTTCATAACTGATGAGATACAGGAGTCCAGAGATTAATAAAGCACAGACCTCAGGAGTATGGTACCCCTCTTAGAGGAGTATAATAAAATCCAGAATAAAGCATAGCTTGGTGAAAAAAACTAATGATTCATAATGAAGATATTAAATTCACTTATAGAATACAGTTTGCCTGTAACAGTGTACAGCACATGGGGTTAGAAAGGTGTGGAAGAAACATTTTTCTAAAGTACTCTAATATAAAAATGGTTTATATTGTCCACAGAAACAAAGTGGTATAATTATATGTACTTATCATCTAATATACCAGACTGCCCATAGAAAATTACTAAATCCTTGTTAAAAATAACAAAACATTGATGATCTTAGGCTCAAATCAAATACCACAAAAATAATTACCAATGTTAAAAACTTTTCAGCTGGGGAAGTATGTTGTAAACAAGGAAAAGTATACTTCTCCAAAACTTGTACTAAGTAAGAACACACAGATGTGTGCCACATGGGGTGTTAAAACACATGTTCAGAAAAGATGTTGTCATCTTTCTTGGGTGCAATATACTTACAGTAAAGTTCTTCTGCCTATCTGTCATTTATGCTGGTATGCCTTTGTGTAAAGTATTAAAGGAGCTAAAGAGTAATGCTTTAAATACTGCATCTTACAAAAATCCAGAGGTAGGAAAAATGGTAACAAATTTTCCAAAAGGCTCAACCAACAATGCCAGAATTGCTCGGGGAAGAACCTGGACTTCTTATATCCTGGCCCTAAATTCCTGTGCAATGAAGGTAAGCTAGGCAGAGAATGTGTCTCCCCCAACATAAGGGTGCAACATGAGGCTCAGGCTGCAGGAACGCCCATCACAGCTCTACTGAGCAGAGGCCATGTCCTAGAAACCTTCTGTTTTCGTACCAGCAAGAAGAAAAATAAAAGTGTAGAAATCAAGTGTGGTCTCATCTGGCAGATCTGGGAAACTCTGTGTGACTTGGGCCTGATATTAAATTGATGAATGGTGTATCTTACAACTGCTGGCATTTTAACACTAAGGAAATTCAGTGATTGGACACTGGGTGTTTGTGGAACTAAGCTGGTTGAGAGCTACCACCATAGAACCTTCTATTACCTTCTCAAAGCAATTACTTTTCTTTCAGAAACGGGGATACTTCCATAGCAAAATTGACAAAGAAGATAAAGGTGTGGCAAAACTGGCTGGGGAAGTAGGGGACGTGTTAATTATAAGATCCTGGAACACATGTGGAGAACAGTTCCCCAAACCCTGAACATGGAATTCTCTTGAGAACTCAAGTAGGTTTTTAATAGGATGTGCTAGACCTGATGGTGGCCTGAGACAGGAGATCCCAGCACTTCTCCCTTGGGACCTGTATATAGACGTTCTTGTGGGCTTCCTCAAGACTTGCACAGTATAAAAGGACACATCCAGGGTGTATTTTTATCTTGCTTTTACTCAGCCCATACTCACTCTACAGAGCCAGTTTCTCCCTCACTCTTCACTTCTACTTTTTTAAATAAATCTTGCCACTGTTTTTGCTCATTTTGTTTAATTTTTGTTTTAGATGAGAAGAAGCCAGAATCCTAACTCCAGAAGGAGAGGTGAGCAATCCAGAACTTGGTAACATTTATTTGGTGAGCCACTTTTAGAAGGTGGTACCCAATAACAAAACTGCTGCTCAATTCTGAGACCAGAGAATTGCTGAGGTTTGGACAGGTGACAGTAAAGGTAGCCCTACAATATCTCCACAGGCATCTAAAGGAACCCTTGGCTCCATCCTGAAAAAGAAGCCAGGGCCAACCCTGCAGCAGTGAGCATTCCTTATGGCTAGTCTATGGTCTCTAAATATAATTTCCCTCTACAAAGTACCAGGGGCTTCTTGGAGAAAAGGCTAAGTCAAGGACTGGGACAGGAAATATACAAGATGAGTCTAGAACTGTGACAACCAACCTTGTAGTGCTTTCAAGGACACAAACAGCCTGCAGGCCACTGGTTCAACACCACTGGCCTTGAACATCTTGTCTCATCGAAGGACAAGGAAAATGCTTGACATGATTATTTTCAAAGAACTTAAGACTTCTGGAAAGCTGGTGGAGTAGAAAGCAGCAAAGAATCAACTATCCACAATGTGGAATTCAGACACTGAAAAATAGTAACTCGGGAAAGAAAAGGAGGGAGGTGGACCCTGACCCAGGAAGGATTTGAAGGGAAAATTGGAGCCTCCAGACAAAGTGAAAAAACAGACCTCAACACAGAAAAAAGAGCAGGTACACTGTAGTTACTCGCCAGCTCCTCATTTCTGGCATGAAAGAGGATCAAATCCACAGAGATACAGTGAGGGCGAGTGACTCCAGAGGCCTCCAGAAAGAAACACACCAGTGAAATGGAACAGGAGATGCTGTGAGCTACAACAACTAGTGATATACTCTACCCCAAACAACTGCCATGTCTAGGACTCTTGGTGGGATGCCAATGTGTGTGGGGGTAACTAACATAGGACTTGGAGCAGCCACGGATTGACTTTATCTCAGTGGTCCTGGTGTTGAAATCACACAGTGACTACAAGAGGGACAACTGTGGGAAACATCCAGACTCAGGAAATTGTGGTCAGGCTGGAAAGAGATACCAAGAGCATTGTATAACTCAGGCCCCAAACCCACAACCAGAGGTCAGGATCAGCCTGGACTTCCATGGATTGGTTTTTTTTTTTTTTTTTTTTTTTTTGTGGTACTGGGGACTGAACTCAGGACCCTGCGCTTGCTAGGCAAGCGCTTATTCCACTGAGCTATATCCCCAGCCCCTATGGATTGGAAAGTTCCAAAAATGGCACTCTGCCCTAATCCTACTGCAAGCTTACTGGGATTATCCAGCATAGATCTGGATTCTGAGTGCCTCCTTCTTCTACCAGCAAGAGCAGAGTCATCCCCAGAATTGGACACTACTACAGAACTGCAGATGTGAAATCACTGAGTAATTTCCTTCTCGTTTCTGTTTTTTCTCTTCTTGTCAGTTTATGCTGCTGTTTTGTCCTTATTTCCCTCCTGTCTTCACAGGCTTTCCAATCTTCCTTTGTTCTTCAGACTGCTTCTAATCTCTTTTGCATCTTTAATTTCTATGTTTCTTCTTCTCATTTTTAAATTTTCTCCCCTTAGGATAACACTGCTCTACTAAGGCATATTTATTGTATATAAGTTTCCAAATGGTTTTAGATCTTTTTATATAATTACAAATCTTGTACCTATAGTTAAAGGATGCAAATTAACAGTTATCACAGTTTGTCATTTCTTAGTTTGTACTTCATGCTAATGTTATTATTGATTGTACTACTTTATCCAAGATAAAACAGGTATTGTAACCAGTTGTTCTTCCTTATATGCCAATACCAAGATTGCCTGGAGGTCAAAAACCATACCATAGCTCAGAATTAAAGAACTGGGTGCTAGACCAAATAGGCAGCAACCTTAATCTCTAATAAATTGAACAAGAAGGATCTTGAGTCAGGCTCCAAAGCCAAAACGGAGCCATGCCTAAAAGGTATCTCCAAAAAGAAGCCATTTCCTAAAGATGTCTTGATACTAGTCATAGAGCTACTTACCATAAACAAGGTATAAACCTCAACAAAGAAAAAAAAATTTTAAAATAGGAAATGAGAAAATGGAAACAAGATGTAACCATAATCTCCAACTCACCCAAGGCAAAACAAGGGGGCATTGAGGTGAAAGAAATAAAAACCTTCCAACTAAATTTCATAAAATAGCAGAAGAGACAAAACATCAATATTTCTCTTGACAAAAACAAAACAGAAAATTAAAGAAATGGAAGAAAATGACTAGTGAATCTACACAGATAAAAATAAAAAGCCAAAGGAGCTTAGGAAAGACATGCAAAACATGAATTCCCAACATAAAAAAGAACTGGGTTTCATAAAACAGGCTCAAATAGAAATCCAGGAGATTAAAATTTCTACTGAAAGTATATACAGCAGAGTCAACTAATGTGAAGATAGAATATCAGGTCTAGGAGACAGGGTTGTGGCTGGTGATCAAGAGAAAGACCCTGTAAAAACAGCAAAGGACTCTCCCAAAAAAATCAATCCAACAAGTGCTAGATAAAGAAGACTAATACAAGATTAACGGGAATCAATGAAGAATCAGAACACAGAACAAAGGTTATAAAAAGCTGTTAACAGAAGTATTAACCAAAAACTTTCCAAGCATAGAAAAAGAAGTGAGATACAGTTCAGTGAGGCATGTAGAACTCCAAATAGCCATGATCAGAAAAAAACTATACCAAGGCATATAATAGTTAAGGTGACAGAAATTCAACACAAGAACAGAATATTGAAAGGTGTTAGAGAAAAGAAACAAAATAACTATAAAGGAAAACCTATTAGAATCACAGCAGACTTCTCAACACAAATACTTAAGTAAAGAAGAGATGGAAGTATTTCAAGCCCTTAAAAAAAAACCCAAAGAAACCCCTGCAACCCAGTTTGATGTACTATGCAAAATTATCTTTCAAAATTGACGGAAAAATAAGATACTTCCCTGATAAAGAACATCTGAAGAAATATATGGCCATCAAACCAGCACTGCAAAAAATTCTGAAGGATGTTCTACAAAAAGACAACAAACCTATTCCAAGAATCCCTATAGAATGAATCCACCAGGCAAGACAAGCAATTACAGTGGACTCTTGCTTTACAACTGGCCTGACACATAAACAACATGGGTTATGACTGGGATTTTAGTTTTAACTTACAACCAAAGTCCTGAGTTATGACCCAAACACGAGCCACTTTTGCTTTCAGAGGGTCTCAGATGCAGATTTAACCCTTAAAGAGTTCTGGAAGGAACATTATAACATCCTTTCTTGCATGGGATTATTGAGAAATCTAGGCCAATGTTTCTCTAAAGACACTGACATCTGCCTGTATACAGGAGAGAGACCTTGAAGACTGTAGAGAAGCCTGAGTCTTTAACCAACAATCTGAGTTGCAACCAGCCCTGGGGAATGAATTGAATTTGTAAGTCATGGGTCCACTGTAAATAGAATGGAAAGAAAGGGAACCAAAAACAGGAAAACTAATATGACAAGGACAAGGCAATATGTATCAGTTATAACTGTCAATGTGAATGGAGTCAATTCACCAATCAAAGAAACAGAGAGGCAGAATGGGTCAAGAAACAAGATCCAACAATAAGCTGCAAACAAAAAACATATTTACCTACTGAATAGTTTACCTTGACCTTTGTTCTGCAGCATGTTTGTCTATGTACTGACTGTTTGAGTGTTGCTTAGGCAAGTGTCTTTTCAACCAGTCAATTCCTATATTGAATACATTTGATAAAATTGTTTTTATATTACCTGTATTACCTGTTATAGTCTTACAAAAATTAATGAAAATATGCAATTTTAATATTAACAAATAGACATAGTTCCATATACTGGGCTTTACTCAATGTTACAAATTCTGAGAGTGTAGGACTGATCAATCTTAGGAACATGTCAAATTCAAATTAGATTGCTATGTAAATATAATAACAACAGTTACTACTACTGCTATTACAAATATTATTATTTTTTATTATTATATTTTTCTTGGGTTGAACCCATGACCTTTGCACTAAGCTATATCCCTACCCCACCCCTTTTTAATTTTTTAAAATTTTCAGTTTTTAATTTTGTTTCTTTCTTCTTTGTTTTGGAACTGGGAACTGAACTCAGGACTTCATGCTTGGCTGGCAGGCACTGTGCCACTGAGCTACACTCCAGCTCATCATTTTTTAATTTTCAAAAATGTTTGCAGTTTTAAGACAGTCTCTCATTAAGTCAAGCTGAGTGTACTGAAAAGAGATTGGGCCTGGTGAAAGGTGTATGTAACAGGATGTGACCTGGGGGGACGTATTCTTGTCCTCAGCTTGCCCCTCCCTCGCCTCCTGGCTCCCACAGACTGAGCAGTTTTCCTCTGTCATGTCTTCCACAATGCCATTTTGCCTGGGAGCCAACCAATCACTACATTCTCTGAAACCATTAGCGAAAAATATACCTCTTCTCCTTTAAATTGCTGGTATTTGGAATTCTGCCCCAGGAAAGTGGTGAACACAGTCATTGCTATTTAAATGCAATTAAAGACTAATGCAGGGGTGCTAGGAGACTCCAGCAGTTCTCATTCCCCTAAGCTGTGCGACCACCTCTTCTTGCTAAACAAGAGCAACTCCAGCACATACTCAGGTGAACTAGCCACACCCTCCTGCCGACTTTTCTGTTTGCCACCCTCGTCACAGTACTGATTCTGGCAGCCTGTTTTCCCAGGTTCCCTTGAAAGCCGCAATGTTTTTATCCAGGTTAAATGTATCAGAGTTGGTTATGAATTTTCTCTGATCCCAATCTCCCTCTTCTACACCTTTACTTCCCAGTTTCTTCCACAGTTGGGCAAGATTTTTTTCCTAAAATAAATCACTCTATCCCTTATAATGGTTCTACTGTCTTAAATAAACCTTGATATAATCCCTCAGGCTGAAAAATCAAGGTTTATAAAACAGAAATCTACAAATTTTACAATTTGATGATTCTGTGCTTAACTTTTCTACTCTTCTCCCCTCTGACATACACAAAGAAACATCACAAAGAAAAAAATTGAGTAATGTATTCAGGTGAAGAAAATGAAAACTAATATAAAATTTGCCATTTAATACTATTCAGGGAGAGAGGAAATTCTTTGTTATCTTTTTGCATCTTTTGAGTTTTATCTATAATACCTATTCAAAAACAGAAAGAATTGTACTACAGCCCTATTTATAGTTCTATCAAGATTACTACTATTCATCAGAATTGAACTGTATTAAATCTAAACCTTCCACATTGGATCTAAAATTTCTTGTCCTTATTTAAATCAGGGTCTCTCAAAAACATTTAATTAAATTACTTATTAGTGCTGCTTAATAATCAAATCAATTACTCTTTCATTAATTCACTGAAGCCATTATTTAAATTCTCAAGTACCACATGAGGTTCTGGGTATTCCAAGTGAATAGACATGCCACACTTTAAACATCTTGCTTTTAAATCTACTGCTACTTAGCTCAGAATACACTCTCTCTCCTGGTATACATAAGCCAGAGAAGCAAACTCAGAAACAATGTATTCTGTGAAAATATCCCTGAGATCTCACAGAGTTAATCAATCATTTCCTTCTTTCATTTCTACTTTGAACCAAAGTCAACTTTCCAATCAGTTATTGTTTGGTTTATGTGTCTGTCACATCTATCAGGCTAAGCTCTCCGTATGTGCATGGAACATGCTTATCCTGATTTGGATGTGGCTCTTCTGTAAAACGAAGTGTATCATAGTAGTTTTCTCACTGCATTCTACTATCAGTTAACCAGTCTGATCCTCTGGATGTTCAACTTGGTAAAGGACAGGAACATATTAAAAATTATTTTGTTCTTCCAGTGTAAAAGACCTTCAATAGTATTGATCAGACCTTCAAAAATCACTAATAATTTTGAGCAAGGACAATAAAACTATTCAAAGGTAAAGAAGAGTCTCCAGCAAATGATGCTGGGACAAGATATCCATGTGTAAAAGAATCAAGTTGGCTGGATGTTTACCGCACACTATATTAAAAATGTAACACAAAATATAAACAAAAAACTGCAAAAAATACAAAGATACACAAAAGTCCAAATGGAAGGGTGACCTAAAGAACAGAAAAAAAACATAAAAACTTAGAATAAGCCACAGGGGTAAATCTTCATGCCCTTAGATTTGGCAATAGATTCTTAGATATCAACAGCAAGAAAATATCAATTATATTATCAAAATAAAAAACCTGTACATCAAAGAGCATTATACATAAAACAAAAAGATCATTTCAAATCATATATTGGTTAAGGGTATACTATCTAGAACAAATACAGAATTCTTATAAATCATCAACAAAAAGAGAAGCAGTTTAATTAAAAAGCAGCTAAACAGCCTAAATAAACATTGCTCCAAAAATATATATAAACAACACTATTAGTGCTCCACAGCATTAATCGTTACAGAAATACACCTTAAAACCACAATACAGTACACCTCTTCATACCCAAAAGGGTGGTAGTAACAACAAACAAGGAAAGATAACAAGTACTGTCAAGAATAGGGAGAAATCCTTCATGGTTATATGTGAAGACTGGTATGGAGGTGTCATCCAGGGTTTCTCTTAAAGAGAGAAATACATGCCTCCAGCTGCCAGGCAAGTTACCCACTGACAGCTGCATCCACGTCCTGAAACTGATCTTGGCTGGCTGTGCATATTTCTTCTTAATCTTCTTTTACTTTTTGTTTTTTTCAGGATGGGAGATAAAATACAGTAGTACTCTATCATTAAACTACATGATCAGTGCTTTTAATTTTTTTTTTTTTTTTTTAATTCAGAATCTTGCTAAGTTGCCCAGAATTGGTCTGGGGATTTAGCTCAGTGGCACAGTACCTGCCTGCCAAGTGCAAGGTTCTAAGTTCAATTCTCGGTACCAAAAACAAAACTTGCTCAGGATGGCCTCAAACCTGTGAGTATCTTGCCTCAGCCTCTCACTAGAGTTACGGGTGTGTGCCACAGCACACATCTTGGTAGTGCACGCTTCTTCAAACAAATTACACTTCTCCTCAGAAGTGGATCATTTGGCAGTGAAAAGCTATAACAATACATTTCATATCAAGGCAGTGTTATGTGCTAGGGACAGTATGGTGATGATCTGTCATAAGGTCCCAGATAATTATACAGATAATTAGAATCTAACTTGGACTTCTGACAGGCTAAGGGAAGACCGTCAAGAACACAAGATGTTGACTTGCTAAGTGGGAAGAGTAAGCAAGTGCAAAGGATGGGTTAGAGAACTCCAGGCAGAGAAGATAACATACAAAGGGCTATGAGGCAAAACCTGAGAAGCCACTCTACCTATGCCTCAATTTCTTCCTGTATCACCAGGGAAAAAATAGTACTTCTTACCTCCTAGTATTATTGTGAAAATTAAGTAAGCTAAAGAGATAAACACTGTATGATCCATTATTAGTATTATTATTGCTAAGAGGTGGAGGCAGAGGATTTTGGTAAAAGAACAACAGAAGCAAAGCAGCTGTCATTACAAAAGGTATGTAACAAGGAGTGCACATGAACTTTTAAAGAAATCTTACCAGCAAACACCATGGTGTGTTATAAGCAATAAATACTACTGAGTCTATCTTGTAGAAACAGTAGAAAAATAGATGAAAAATTAATATTTTTGTAAATTATAACTGACCCCTAGTTTTACAATATAAAATTAGCTTTAAAGACTAGTATATTCTTTCCAGCAAACAAGCCTAGTTATCTTTCTGATGAGAACTATGCAGCTCTCTACAAATCTCACGTTTAGGGCTCATTTCTTTAAAAATGTTTTCTGTGAACAAAGCTGCTTCTAGCTAAAAGAATACAGGGAAATTTTTTTAAAGGGCCAGAAACTTGCTTTCCTCCTACTCTAATTTAAACATAATAGTATTTTCAACTTTTTTCCTATTCTGTAAGTCCAAAGGAGAGCCTAACAAATATGTCAACCTCCAACACAAAAGATTTCGAGAAAATACATGAATATATTCTTTATCATGGGTAAAGAATATGGATTTTTTCACCAAATAGCAAGCTTATAGAAAAAAATACCGTAAGACCCTAAATTTGTAATAATTGCAATGTAACAGTGGTAAAACTAGCAGGTTTCCAGGTAAAATTTCTCAGGGGAAATTAGGAAATATATGTTATGTTTAGAGTGAAAATCAGAAGCAATACCAAAACAGTGACCAAATTTTCTTCTGGTAATGAAATACTACAGAGTAGCAAAAGTTTCTCAATAATTTCTTACCTACTCGCCATATTCCACTCCAGAGCTGGATTCTGAGAATTCCTTTCACTCTCAGTTAGCACCCCTCCTGTGGCACTTTCCTTCTCTGGTTTCAGCTGATCCCATATAGCAGTACCAATATTGATGGATTGCAGGTCTATTTGGTATTGTCTATCTTCAATTTCTGATCCAGGATCTCGAAGAATTCCTAAGTTCAATGCTTTCCTGTAAAGGCAGTCAGAAAAGGTAAGCAGATCAACATTCCATGTTAATTTTGCTAGCTAACATAGTACCATTAGTTTTTTAGGTTTTTTTCCCAGCACTGGAGGTTGAAGTCAGGGAGGTTGAAGTCTTGGGCTGAGCTACATTTTTATTATTGATTTTGAAATGGGGTCCAATTAATTTGTTAAATTGCCCCAACTGGGCTCAACCTGGCAATCCACTTGCCTCAGCCTCCTAGAGTGCTGGAATTACAAGTATGTGCCAGCATGCTCCTCTGCTAGCATTACTTTTTTTGATTACTAATTAATACTGTGCGTTCATTTTGCCTATAAGTATTAGAATATCTAAAACTTATCATCTGTGCCATAATGACTTCTTCTATAATTCCTAGCACTGCACTTTCTAAGTACTTCTATAGATATGACTTCAATTCTTGACATGCTTTCAGGTTCTACTACATTCATTTTTACCACAGAGAAAACAAGTCAGATAAAAGTCAGCAAAGTTACAAAGCTAGTATGTGACAAAACTACAAATGACAAAACTTCAATTCATGTGTTCTCCTGACCCCCAGGCCCCCTTTCTATTGTAATCATTTACCTTCCTCAGAACTTTCTACTTTGTTCGGAGAGGTAATGGCCTATTCTCGGGGGTTTGTCTCTCAAATACATTATGAAAAACAGTCAACCTGGATAGGCTTGTCCTTGAAAGGCAGTGAACCAAACAACAGGAAAGGCAAAGGTAAAGGAAAATTCTCTTAGGAGGATTTCAACTTCACAAATTCTCCCAAATTAGTTCTGACTGTAATAAGAAGGGCACAGACAAAATTTCCAATGCACAGATGATATTACACTAAGGTACCTTTAGTGAGACACAATACAAATGTTAGAAGAAACAGACCCTCAAAAACTCTGAAAACAGTACATTAGCAGACATGAAGGATAAGTGTTTAGAAAGTTAAAAAAAAGCACAAAGCATAATAAAAATTTTTCTAAGAATTACGTACAACTACAAGTGAGAACAGAATTACTTAAATTTGAAACTCAAGAAGATTAAACTCTACTGAACAGTGAACTGAAAGAGCTAAAGAAATTTAGAATGCAATTCAAAGCAATATTATAAATAAAAGAGGGTTAGGATAAATGAAGAATAGGAAAGAGAAAATCTTTAAAAATGTTTAACTAGAGTCTCAAAGAAATAATACAGAAAATGGGTAGGAGGCATTATTGGAAGAGATAATATCTGAGAATTATTTCTCAATTGTTGAAAAATGCCAAATGTGAGATCCAGCTAGCACAAAGAATCCCAAATATAATAACAAAGAAATTGGCAAATATATGGAAAGCCTAAACAAAACCTTTACACCAGTAATTGTGAAGTCCAAATTGAGAGGAAAAAAAGTAAAAATGAGATAGTGGACAATAATGGCATATAAATTAGAGGGCAGTTAACTGACATGAAGTGTTCCTGTACTATTGGCAGCAAAGGTTCTGATTAAATCACACTTATGTATACATGTTAAAACAGCTGGTTAGGTACACATGCTAAAATAGCCTCTTAAATAACAGATGTGGAAGAAAATTTTCAAGTTAATAGATTAAAAATTAGAATGTAAGAAATGAAATGCTGAACAGAAAACATACAATAAACTATAATTCAAACATCACAATAATTAAGATAAATATAAATTATCTGAAATTCTGCTTTAAAAATCAGATTAGATGTAACAAATTGCAATTGTATTCTGTTTCTTAATTAGACATAGTTAAAACTTTCAAACATAGTAAGATTGACTCAACAACTGTGAAAGTATATCTTAGAGAAATACTTGACAAAGAATGCAGAATGTGACATTAGGTAACTTTGTCATTAAATAGAGTTACTACTAGAAGACAAAAGATTCAATCTGTCTAGAAGTTAAGACAATTTTAGGTCCTGGGATATAGTTCAGTGGTAGACTGTTTACCTACTATGTTCAAGACCCAGTGTTTGACTTCTAGCACAGGGAATAAAAAGGATAATTCTATATTTATTTGTGAAAACAATCTCAAAGCATTAAAACAAAACCTGACAGTTCTACAAAAGAAGTTCATCATTTATAGTAGAAAATGTACATATCTCTCTCAGCAATGGATAAGGTAGTGCAAAAAATATTGAAAATTTGAAAAATATCTAACTTTGATGTCAGGGACATTTATAGAACAAGTGACTGACCATTGGAGAATATACAGTTTCCTCAAACACACAGGAATAATTATAAAAACTGATTGTACCCACTATGCTATAAAACTAGCTACAGCATATTTCACTGAATTAGTATTATATATATTATACCCAAAAATTGTTATTTTATTAAAGAAGAAATCTTTAAAATACCTTATGTTTGGAAATTTTAAAATATACTTCTAAATTAATCATTGGTCAAAACATAATAAAAATTACAATGTAATGCACTAAGGTCATGTTATGAGTTAAAATGGCATTTTGAGGGCGGTTTGTTTGAAATACTAGTCTTAGCAAAAAAAAAAAAAGGCCCGGACTCAAAAGGCAAGTTGAATGTGGTGGCACACGCCTGCAAACCCAGCACTTGGAAAGGTAAGTGGGAGGATCACTGAGAGCTGGAGACCACTCTGGGCAAACAGTGAGCTCACGGCCAGCCTGAACTGCATAGTGAGACCCTGTCTCAAAACAAAAGCAAAACATAAAAAAGGAAGCATAAAGTAAAAAAATTAGAAATAATTGCATAAATTAAGGAAATAAAAGAGAGACAGTAAAGCAAAAAATAGACATCTACAGCATTCAAGGGAAAACAAAAAACTCCAGACAAATTAAATGTCTATATAAACTATATTTGCATTAAGAAAAGTGAGCACAATGCTGTGAAGATTAGGCACATAATAGATGACTAGGAAGATTCATAAAGACAAAGATTTATATACTATAATTTGTTTTGGAAAAAATCTCTCTTGGTCTTCACTGTCCCTACAAGGGATTCTTATACGTTTCACTATGAGATTAATATAAACATTGTCTACTCCTTTCTTTGATCAAAAATAACATTATTTTTCCTTTCTCAGTTTTATTTCCATATGAAAATGGCCCTAGTTAAAAAGCTTCAGCTGGGCAGTGACACATGCTTATAGTTCAGTTCCTCAGGAAACTGAGGCAGGAGTATCACAGATAGGGGTCAGCATGGGAAACTTACAAAGACTCTGCCTCAAATATCTCAGTACAAAGGCCCTGGGTTCAATGTGTCTAGTATTCAAAACCAAACTCCAAAAGTGCAACATTTTGACAGTCTAAAACTGCTGGCAGCATGGTAAGTGGCAGAAAAGAACAAAGCTTCTCTAATTCCTAGCCTCAAGACTATCAAAACTATGCTTGCTCACAACAGCCTTTTCTGCAAGGGCTAACTTACAGTCATTCCGTAACAGTCACTGGGTATTATCTGTTAGGTCTTATGAAAGGCCCTAGTGCCCTAGTGGCTGACCCTAATGCACGCATGCCACAGCAGGCTGTTTTTATCCTTAAAAGCTCAAAATGGTTCACCAATATGTTCTCTGCCCTCATTTGGCATGCAGTCTAGAGAGCAATTTAGAAGCAATAATAAAGGAGACAATACTATACAAGATGAAGTCTAGTGTGTAAGTATAGAGTGTAATTGAAAGCATGTAAGAAAGAGAAAGGCAGGGGTCAAATGAGTTGCAAAAGCCCAGTTTTCTCATTTCATACCCTAAAGAAAGTATCCCGGGTAGGGGCAATAATAGGTTCAAAGGCCTGAGGTATGAGAGTAACACATTCAGAAACCCTGAAAAGGCCTTGAATGACTGGCATGCAGAGAGGTAGGGCAAGAAGTCGTGCCATAAGGCAATGGGGACTTGAAGCAAAAGACAAGTCTTTCTTTATAAAATCTTAAAAAGTTCATAAAGTTTAGGAGACTGGCCGTAGGCCCAGCCTTTGGGAATAAAGAGATGTGGCCCAGGAATCTGCTTGCCTTGCAAACTGGCCATTCACCCCGCCAAACAGAAGTCAGAAATGATGTGTAACACAGTAGCACAGCAAAAAGAAACCTGAGTTTCTATCTCAGTCATGACACACAAGTTGTCACATCATAACAACTTCAATGCATGTTAGGAAAAAGAACTCATCCTATTTTGACTCTCTCATCAGCCTTTGAATAAAATGTTAAATTGAAGTGAGGTGACTAGAAAGTGACAGAAAGACTATGCTGGGTGAAACACATACTCAGGATTAAGAAAAGCAGAAACTACCAAAGCCGAGACACTACTAACCCGCAATTCAATAAGCAAATTCAATGAATTTTATGCACATTTTCTAATTTAATCCTTTTTGTTGGTCAAAAATACTTCAAAAGCAATGACAGTATGCAATAAACCCATTTTCTAGGCTAAGAAAATTTTACTGTGGAAAATGTGGACCAATTTAAAATATCCTTGTATTTTTAGAAAACATACTTTTAAGAATTCCTTACCTTCTGTGAGTACAAAACCAGAAAATTTTAATGTGTTCCTTCTGTATAATTGTTTTCAAATCACAAAATTTAAATTTACATTATGAATTTAAAAGTTAGGCCATTTGGATGATTAGTTTTATTTTGACTAGTATAATATATATATGTATAATATAAACTGTACAAGATGATTTTCTTGTTATTTTTAAGGAAAATTTTATTGTTGCTTTTCATTTTTAATACAAATTAATGTAGAATTTAGATAAAAGTATATGCTTTCTTTTTACATAATCCCCATGCTTATTTCCAGTTTTTTACAGCTTGAGAAAATCTACTAGTATAGTGCTGACTGACTTCATTTTTCTGAAAAGCACTTGAGGGTTTTAATGCAAGATTTTCCTTGTGTGTATTTTTATGATTAAAGCAAACTCTACTTATTAAAATACAGAATATACAAAGCACTTAGGTTTTTTTCTCCAATAGTAAATTTAGAAATCATATTCAACATGGTTTCAAATACCGTACATTAAATTTTATTAGGCACTATTACAGAGATGTCTTTTGAAAAAAGTATTTCACATCTCATGGTACATTAAAAAGTTTAAAGGGTACATACATAAATGTTTATAGACATAAGTTTTTAAAATGAGTTACTTTCTAACTCAAAAGTTAGAAATCATTTCATAATTTACAACTTTTAAAACATCATTTCCTCCAAGCCAAAGGTTATGTAAGTTAAAAAGAGATTGAGAGGAGTTAAATATTATCTAATTGCAAATGCCAAAATTGAAAGAAAGCTTTGCCTTAGTGCCTTAAATTTTCACAGCAGAAGAAACAACTGCAGAATTCTTAAAAAATACAAATAGAATGATGTTGTACTACAGAACTCATCACAGAAGATGAATTGTAAATCAGTGAGGACCTAATGCCTAATATTAACAATGTCTGCCTTAAAAGAATACAATGCTAATGTCGTATGATAAAAAAGCCTATATTATTGTTCTTAGAAATGTTTGCTATCATACATGGGAATCAAATTTTCTTGTCTCAAAATCACATACTCCAAAAAGCTCTATGAACTCTGCTCTCTTATTTCAGCCTTTAAAACCTTGTAGCAATTCAAATTAGGAAAGAAGATGAATCAAGATGCCCATAACTTTCCTACCCTTAACACAAAAAGCTGCTTTATTGGCTGACATGTAGGAGTTATAATTGTAATTGCTTTGCCCTTCCGAAACTTCTCGCATACCATTTGAACTGTTCAGCAGGTGGTGTAGGAGGATAAGCTAAAATTTGAAATAGTTGGTCAATAATGTAATCATAAGGAACCAAAAAAGACTTTTAAGTGTATAACAGGAAACATAGCTTTAATGTTTTCCTTTTTAAATTGATTTAGTCTGGGTCAGGCCTTTTGTATGTTTACATAAGGAACAGCTCATGTTGAATCATTTACTGCTCAGTGCTGAATAGGCATATCTTGGGAATTCACTGTAAAGAAGTAAAATTCAGTCACTTATAGCTCAATTGAGATCTGCAATATGTTAAACAAGGCAGAAAACAGCAATGTAGAAAGTAAAAGTGTGTGTCATGATTAAACGTCTATATACTTATCAGCGAGTCTACACGTGTGTTTTGAAAGTAGGGCGGAGGATAAAATGACTGATTGTCAGGCTAAAGCCAATGCTGAGTTCTACCACCAGGAAGTTGCAGCAGGGTCCTCCCAATCAGTGCAGAAGAATCACCCAAGGAGCTTGTTACAATGTTGCACTAATCATCTAGATTGTCTCATTCATCAGATTTGGGCCAGGGTTTGGGAATATGTCCTGTGTCTTCTTTCCTTTTGTCTAACCAACTTCCCTACTAAATTTAAAATCTATCCTTGCATATTTAGAGCACCATATCTGTTATGGTTTGTGTCTGCATGTCTCCCCAAATCTTCATGCGGTTATGGGGTGGCATTTAGAATTTATGACTGATCCATGATCCAATGCTGGGATTATGGGTGTGAGAGCTATACCCGCCCGAGGGCAGACAGTTTGTATATGTAAGGGAGAGAAAGAGGCTGCAGGCTGCCATTCCTCCCTTCTTGCGCTTGTTGCTTTGCTGTGTACCCCCGCCGCGAACTGTAGCCCTCTGCCATATGCCACTGTGCCTCAGAACCAGCCAAGTATGGAGTGAAACCTCCACAAACTGTAAGCTACATAAACCTTTCCTTCCTTCATTTTGGGTGTTGGTATTTTGTCTCAGCAATAAGAAAAAAGAAACCAAGACAGTATCTCTTTAACTTTTAAAATATTTATTTTAGTTATCTGACCTGAGGTGAACAGAAGAGGACCAGCAAAGTCTGCTTCGTTTACAAAACAGAGAAATTCACCTCCTTCATTGAGTTACTTAGAAAAAACATCTTTTCTTTTCTTCAAGGTTAAAGTTTTTGTAATTCGCTCCACACTGGAAAGCTAAGTCATGTCTTTTTTTCTTCTTACTCCCCTGTACAAAGTACTTAGACAAAGGTTAGCATGTGGAAGGCTTTTAATACATGAAAGTTGAATAACAAACATTTTTTTACTCCTGTCACATTTTGTGGAGATCCTGCTTGATCAGTTTTTCTTTTTCTTTCCTGCATCTTCTGCCTTTCTGCCTAAAGACATGTTCAAGTTAGTCATGTAAGAAACATTCTAAGACTCTGTGTTCTCTTTGAATTACTACCATTCCTTCTCTCATGTGCTACTGTCATGAGAATCTTATGATCATCTGAGTATTTTAAGTTATTCAGAATTTACTGTCTCCTCTGACCATTATTAGTTATTAACCAGGTGTCATCCCTATGTCTCCTATGAAACTTTCCTAGAAAAGACCCCAACTGATTTTCTAATTACTAGACTCAAGGGGCACTTTTCATCCATTAACTCTGTGGACTTTTCTGGACACAAGACAATTCAAAATGACAGTACAGTATACTGGTGAAGAGTAAAGATTAAAACTTTATCTTTCCTGGAGCCATAATTTTAGCTCTGCTACCTACACCTGAACGTCTTTGGACAAAGTGAAATTTTAATACTTCATTTTACTAATCTAAAAATCTAAAATTTAGATTTTAAGTTACTAGAGGAATTAAATGAGTTAATGCATGCAAAACAATAATATTGAGGGCTGGGGATATAGCTCAGTGGAATAAGTGCTTGCCTGGCAAGCACAAGGTCCTGAGTTTGATCCCTAGTACCGCAAAAAAAAAAAATAATAATAATAATAATATTGAAGTAACCAGTAGCTATGTATTAGAAATTATTATTTTTATGATCTTGCTCACTTAAAAAATTTCTCTCATGAGCTTATGTGGCATAATTCCTCAAGTATCCCTCCTTACTATCCAAATTAGCCTTCTTTTTGCTGTTTGCCCCTTTACTATCAGTGTTTTCCACAACTCTGTTTGCAGATACATGAGTAGTACTGTATAACTTAGTACTGAGTTTCCACCAGAGAGGTCATGATACCTATACTACAGCGGTTTCTCTTGGGATTAACTTGGTAACGTTTAATTAACACTGGAAGTATGTAATAAATGATGACTAGTTATTGTTACTACTACTGTTGAAAACAACATTATATAAGAAATGATTTCTCTATATATGTAGCCCAAGCGCTAAATTAACAGAAAATATTTATCACACATTTCATATTATCAAAAGAAAGTAGAGGCATATAAATGAGGAAGGAAAAAAAATAGATTATGTCTAATTATTAAGTTATTCTCTACAAATTTTATTTCTATCTTCCAAAAATGAAAATTAACTTTAATTAATGTAAGTCTTTCAATAAAGCATCAATTTTACATTAACGAATGGTTTTATGGTGGGGCAATAAAATATTTTTTGTTACACAAATATGACATGGTTAATGCATATAAACAGTACAAATAAAGAAATGATAGCAGTGTCTACCAACACTTTTCATTTTGAGAAGTAAATTACATACAACTTCATTCAAACAGTCATCTCTGTGTTTGAAGGCTCTCAAAATATCCTCACTTGTTAAGCAAATAAGAACTAAAATTTCATAATTTATTTTCAGGAAAACATGAGCATTTAAGTATTTTTTTCCCTAGCTAGCAGCCACACACTTGAACCAATAAATCTTCATTTGCTCACTGGATTCTAAGTGGATTATAATAGTCTCAAAGACTTAAGGATGTATGTGGTACATAACACAGTAAATGCAGTAAGTATACCATAAGATTTCAAACAACTTTCACCACATTAGAAATATGTTCTAAGGAATACACTGACTGTTTCAACAATTTGCCGATGCAAACAAAGAACCTATGTACAATCTCAGAAATTATATAGGACAGGACTAGAATGTAGAGAAATGGACCTGCTATTTCAATTTTGAAAAAAATGAAGATGTTGACTTTCAGGAAATTGATTTTCTGCCAGTTTTTTTAAAATTTAAAATAGAAAGGCATATATATTAGTTCTATGAGTGAATTAAGAACAAATGGAGCCAACCAAGACCCATTTCCTTTTTAGTTACATGATGAAATAACAACAACAACAAAACAGCACCAGTATGATGGAACTCGATGTTACAAGGATACACAAATGACTAAGCTGGGTTACTTTCATTCATAGTGTATTGCTATGAGTAACATGGATTTGAGGAAAACTAGCAACATGGAGTCAGAGCTGATTTAATACTAACTCCAAACAATATCAGATGAGGCAGGGAGCAGGATGGTATATCTATAGACCAGATCCAACCAACAAACAATGAGGTGCAGGTTTAGAAATTTACTTAGATATGCCTCAATTATATGGTTGTTAATCATCAATTTTAATGAATTTACATAGTCATCAAATTTTCAGATAATAAAGTTTATAAATATAACTAATATGGTAAGAGAAACTGAATTCCACAATACTTTAACAAAAGACCAAATCAAACTAGTAAAAGGAATTTTAACAGGTACATATGCAACATTCCATACTGGGTTCAAATATCGGATGTAGGATGTGGAAGACATGGCTTAAAAACCCATTATACAAAAACAAAATTTATCCAGGAAAGCTCCACTGGCTTATTTGAAAGAAAAAGCTTTGTTACAATGTGAACTGTACAAACTATACTAGGAAGTTTCATAACATTAAGCAATCTCTTCTTTATTGCACTAACAGTGTAATTCTTATGTACTATTCTTTCTTTAATATACAAATACTAATTTCAGAATGAGTTCATTTTATTTGCATAAAATAAAATTTCAATTTATATATTGATAAGTGGACACTGACCACATGGGATTAGAGATTTGGGGGCAATACAGTAACATAACATTACAGTTACATTTATATAAAATCATAATTGGTTACTAAAATGTGCAAGTACTTCACATAAAAGTTAACTTTAGATATGTCAGAGTAAACACATGGTCTTACATTGGTATGAAGTTTATAGTAATTCCCAGAAAGGTGACTTTGAATGACAATCTGTAAATTTAGATTCCTTTTCTTTAGATTCCAAAAAAGTAATAAAATAATCATATCAAATTTAAAATGTATCTGTACTAGAGACAGTCAGACCTTTTCCTTGCTGTAATATTTCTCCAAGATACCTTAAACACAGTCCTGTTTTAGGATACTCATAAAAATCTATCATTGTTGAAATCAACTTTATTCACAAAAAAATCTTAAAGTATTTCTAAAAAGCAAGTTGCAACTAAATTAAATGGCCTGTATGTAAACTAGTCCTAGTTCCAAATAGCTATTTCTTTAATAAAATTTTTAGCAAAGACATCTTTCTTAATCTCCTACCAATTGATTTTTATTACAAATACTGCCTCTATTTATATCACACAAACTTTTTTCTCTATAATTGTATTTTTTCATTTCACATCCCCCTTTTCTTGGTCTTTTTTAGACAGGGTTTTACTCTACATTTCAGGCTGGCCTTGAACTCATTTTGTGGCCCTAGCTGGCCTCAAACTCACAGTGATCCTCCTGCTGGTGATATAGCTCCGCTGCACAAACACCTGCCTGGTAAGTGCAAGGTCTTAAGTTCAAGTCCCAGCATTAAAAAAAAGGTACAAAGAAGACATAAAGTATACTTCCAACAAAAGGAAGCATCATTACACTTAATCCTAGGTATCTTTTCTATCACCAAGTTCTCTAACTGCATTTACTCATTTTATATAATTACGAATTAATCCTTTGGCAATTACTGACACAATCTGCTAGTCATATTTTGTGTGTATTAACGAAATCACATCTGTATTAAATCGCACCTAATTCTCCAATATAGTGTGCAAAAAATTATTGTGCTTCTTTTTCTTTTTGGTGGTGGTGGCGGTATTGCGGATTGAACCTACAGCCTTCACACTGAGCTTCATACCTATTATAACTTTTTTTTTTTTTTGCGGTACTGGGGATCGAACTCAGGACCCTGCGCTTGCTAGATAGGCGCTTATTCCACTGAGCTATATCCCCAGCCCACCTATTATAACTTTTTGTTTTATTCTGTTTTTGAGAAAAGGTTTCAGTTGTCCAGCCTGGGCTTGACTTTAGGTCTTTCTGCCTTAGTCTTTCTATGTGCTATGATTACAGGCATGCACCACCAAACTTGGCGACTTTTTACAAGTCAATTTTAAAAATATAGCTCAGCGGTAGACAGTATGCACGGTACACACAAGGTCCTATGTTTAATCCCCAACACCAAACAAAAACAAAAGAAGACAACAAAAAAAGAACAAATAAAGGTCAACTGAATAAGCGTTTATAAATTAACAGTGAAAGATCTTAGTTACTTTATTTAAAAAATTTTCACCTTGCACTTTTATGCCTCTAATGCAAACATTATTTGGCTAAATATTAATGTTTTTTATCGTAACCTGAAAAATGAGTACAGTTGTAGTAGCAGTAACAACTTACAAAACCCATGAATATCTTCTTACGATAGAAATCAATGCAGCTGTTACATTAGTACATTAAGTATTTTTAAAATTCTGAGTTCTTGTTTACAATTAAATGTGCTATTTATTTTTTTGCTTGGGGAATATTATGCTTAAATATAGTTCAATTAAGATACTTTAGGTATAATGACAAAGAAGACTAAACTATGTTCTATGAAGATAAACACTATGAATATTTTTAGTACCAATGTAACTTTATATCCAGTAAACACTTAAAAAATGGCAGGCATTCACAAGTTACCTGAAGGAAAAAAATGATATGAAACTGATTCAACACATATGAAAGAAAGAATTCATTTTTCTTATAGATATAGCATCTTTGGCAGGCAGTACATGCCTCTGGTTCCTCAAACAAACAAAGTAACTCTAAAGTGTGCACACACAGCCTAGAATGCAGCACATATTCCATTCAAAACTGCTACTGTCAAGGGCTGAATGACTGATAGGTGAACTTATGATATCATACTAAAAATAAACTTTAAAAAGATCCTAAAACAAACACAGAGAGGGTTATAGGAAAGATGAATATGAAAGGATATATTTTCCGGGAAGTCCTCCCATCTTCCCGGAAGTCCTTTTAAAGTGATAAAATATTTATAAAAATCCTAAAAATTTAAAATAGTATCTAAAACGTTTAAAGATGAAATGGATACTAGACTCATTTTCTTTCTACTTTTTAAAACTATGGTTATAGTTTTACAAATTACAACCGCATCTTTAAAAACCTAGGAAATATCCATAAATGAAAAGCGTTTGGAGATTACATAATCGTAGGCAACTACCTTTGACAGTTTGGTGTATAAGCATTCAGGCTACTTTCCATTCACATAGGAGCATATAAATAAATGAGATACCGTACCTGCAGTTTTAAAAACTCCTATATTCAGTTACCATATACCTAAATACCATTTCATGGCAATTAAAAGGCATACATATCACTCTTAATAATAGCTTCTTAGAATTTCACTGCATAGGTATTATTATAGTAGCCAATCTTCTGTAAATGACCATTAAGATTGTTATCAAGCCTTCACCATTGCATACAATCAGCCCTTGTTGCTCATTTATGTTTTCAAAAATCAGCCCAAACTCGCAACAGTTTAGTACCTTCTTGCTTTGAATACATGACCTAAGAATAATAAAGAACATCTGTAGTAGACATGCTTTGTTTCATTAAAGCTATACAATAGTGCCAACTCCGTCAATTGTTATTGCCTGTTAGATTCACACACTCAGGATAACTACAGTTTAGTTTTCATCTTGAACTTCACAAACCCAGAGAAAAACTGTGGGAAGAAAATACTAAGTTAAAAACCAGTTTTGCAAGGTTAAGTGAGGAACCTAAAGCTCATGTGTCTATAATACTGTTAGCACTGGCAGTCCCTAACCCTGAAACATCTCTTTCACAAGAATCACAATCGCTATAATGATCATATAATTATGAGAAATAAATATTTCAATGGAAATGAGAGGTAGTTTTAAAAGAAAACAGTACACTTAATTACAACAGTGCTGCTAGGTATAGTTAATGACCTTAAAAATTAAGAAAAGTTGAACTTTAATGATCTGGACCACACCTGGGTCACAATTGGTAGCAGAACATTGATCATCATATTAAAGCCACCAAACACATGAAATGAATTACAGTACATCACACATCAAACACTCTGGTCTAGTGCTTCCTTCCTTTAACCCTACTGGCAGGAAATGCTCTACATATCCTTTGAGGTGACCAGACACATTCAAAAGTGGTCCCTTGTTAAGTAAAAAAAAAAAAAGCCCTCTCAAATACTGCAATTTTCTCTAAACAGGAGAGCAACCTCTGCTGAGCACTGTTGCACTACCTTTTATTTGCAGCGCAAAAGTGGAGCTCCACTGATAAGGTACTGTACTGCATAACGTAATTTCTTCCTCAAAGGGGTAAGTATAGAGAATGCATCTGGAAAAATATTTCACATTATCTAAGATATCTGGCAGATTCACCCATAAATGTTACAGATTCAACTGTTTTATTATAGATATATGTACATAAAGCTAAATATTATTATAAGTAAATATGTTTTAATCTCAGATCTTATAAATCAGCTTTTCACTGGAATATACTTATGGCACTAGAATATATTTTTTAAAATCTTTTTTTAACTTATGATCATACTTTTAACCTGCACAGTATATAAGGCAGACTCTATTGTACTGTTGAAAAACAGACTGCTAAATTTCTGAGGATGTATTTTCAAAAATAAGTAACTGAATGAAGATGGAAAAAACTGAGATTCAGATGGCAGAATAACTTTCCATGGGTATACCTGTTGTCAATTTTTAAAAAGATGAAAATATACTTGATTTTACTACTTTACTTTCAATGTAAATATGTTTGCAGCATAATTTGACAGTTTACCAGAGTGGCAGGATATTAAATGATTCTTTTTTCTGTATGCTTCAATAGTACTTGTCATGTCAACAACTGAACAAAGGCAGTGAAATTCTATAACCCATCTGTGTTACTTTTCCTTAGCTTTTGGAAAACTCTTAAAGTTTAGTGGTACTATACCTCAGTTTTATCAGGTGTATTTTAAAATTACCTGGAAATACTGAGGTTGTGTTTCACTGAACATTAGCATCATGGCCTCTCTTCACAAGTTAAATGGCTGGGAATGTGTTCATTTCCAAGACATGCTGTCCACAGTGTGTCTGATGAGCTGACATGGGACAGGGGTTCTTTTCACTGTTGTGTCAGTTTATCAAACCCATACCTCAGTGAGTCAATTTACTTAGAGGGAAATGGCAAAACCCAGAACACAAAGCTGCTTCTGCTAGAGAAGCTCTGTGCTTTCCAGGGTATACACATGGTATACACATGTATAGGGCAGTTTTAAGTAACTGTGGCAACAAATACAGATGATAGAAATTGGACTCAAAAGTTCATGTTATAATCATATTTATTAAGGTTTACACGAGGAACTTATCCAATGAACAGAGTATTTCTTTTCCTTATACGGTAATCTCATTTAGAGATTTACTGTCCATGGAAATATCAGAGTCGGTAAATATTTGATATTAAGTTATGGCCAACAAAAGTTAAAAGTTTTACTTTAATTTTAATTAAAATCATTTATATTTTTAGCTTTATTATTAGATACTGGCTTAAAATGATGTCAAGTATATTTATAGATGACAAATTATCTTGAGATAAAAGGTTTCATAATTTAAAAACTGGTATTATCATTTAGTTGTATCAAAACTAACATTTAGTTATAGCAGTTGGAATTTTGGTAATGTTTGGCATACAAGGCATTGTTGCTTAGGACAGGGAAGATTTCTGCGGTGCTGCATTGTATTAATGTGGCTATATCCATACGCAGAAGTTCATCTTATTATATACAAATGATCAATATATTTTCCTGTATCTAAGGTATATCTCAACAAAAAGATGAAACAAGTACAAGGCAGACAAAATTTCCTCATAAGTTTTACCTACTTTTATAATAATATTTGTATTTTTCACCACCTTTATCAATGTGTTATGTTTTTCTGGTATTTGTCTTTCCTCAAAGATCAATGTTAGAAATGATGGTGAGGAAAGGAATTTATAACTCAGGAAAAATTCACTTTCAACACAGAGTATGCAAAACCTCCAAACAAAAGATAAGGATTTCTAGTGCATAGAAAGGCAAAATGATAGGACAATAAGCTCAGTGCCCATACCCTACAAAATATGAGATAAATACACGCGTATTTATATAATTTAAATTACTTTATTATTTTAATTGGCTTTGGAAAATAATAATTATTGCTTTCATGCCAAAACTGCCAGGATAGTTTTGGTAAGAGCCTTTTACCCTACTAGTAATTAGCAAATGCTCTTATACGCTACATATTGGTAATTTATTATTAAGCATACATATTAAATTAATTTACAGGTCACTTGCTTCCTAATATTCTTTCTGATTAGCTTTTTTACTGCTATTAGGGATGAGACAATTGGTGGGAAATGGATACTAATCAACAAAAGGTAAAATGAATCTCAAATTGGAACTGCAAAGCATCTTACAATTAATTATAAGTTTTCTTAAACTCAAAACTTACTAAACAATTAGAACTCCCCATCCATCCATCCACCTATCCAACCATCTTGTTTAATCCTTTTAGTTTAATAAGTTACACAATATGAACAACTATAGGAGTATACCTTCAAGTTACTCTTTATAATACTCAACAGTGTTATTTTTTAAAAAAGCCTAATTCTTCCCTTATACCAGACACCTAGTAGTACAATGTTTTACTACTGGTTAGAATTGTCTTGTATGTCAGTAGTTACAGCAAACTATCATTACATTCCAGACACTCTAAAGATTTTATATTTTTACTGTTAATTTTAAAAATTTATTTTAAAGGTATACTATGCTTCCTTTCAATTGTCTTTAAGTTCAGAAATGTTTAGCTAAAAAGTGTCAATTCACATGACATTTTTAGTTCCTCAATGAATGTACACAATCAGGAACTGACGTAAGATATTATAGGTCTAGTGTATTGAATATAACCAAAATGTATCTGAAAGAAGTGTACAATAATTTTCTATTACAATAAAAACTGCTACAATGGAAAGATAAACACATTCTTATTCTGTAGCTTCTTTCCAATGTAAATTTCTGGAGGGAAGTATATCAATAAAAAGGATAAAATACATTTTAAAAATTACATAATTTATGACAAAAGAACCTACAGTCATTTTCAACATTTTTATTAAGGTAGGTTTTGGCAGCAAACAGAAACAGATTCATGGAAACTTACATCCTGTTGCAGGAAGCCACAAAAGATGCAGTTACTCTGGAGGGTACCAAGTGTAACTCCAAAGCCTTCAACTAGATCAGCTGAGGAACATAACAAGAACTACAGTTCTGCCAATAGTGTTTTCAAACAAAGCTTTTAGGCAAGTTACTCTAAATACCTACTATCCTGATCTCTCTGAGTTTTTAAAGGTGGTTATTTGAAACCAACACTAAACATTATAGCGTTAAGGTCATAATGTCCCTAGATATGAAACATACCTTGCCAAAAAGCAAAACAACAGTTATTTTGAGAACATTTTATAAGAAGAGAATTAGAAAGAAATTAAAGGTTGGGAGAAGGGAGGAGAACATAGTTTTGTGGGATTTGCAGAATTTAATCTTAACATTGTATCCGGAAACTATAGCTCACTGTTAAAGTAGATGACAATCTAGGTTTCAGTAAAAACCATAAAAATGTGTAAAAGGAAAATCTCATAATTTGAACTGCATACATCAGGTATAAAAATCCATTTTAACACTTACAGAAAAGTAATTTTTCTGTTAACATAAATCGTTGGCATATATATGTGTAACTATTAATGGTGTTAAGCTTATCTATGGGAGTATTTGAATCTCAATTATAATTATATTGTTCATAGGATTTAGCTCTCAATTTATTTTTTAATTTTTATTTTTAATATGTTTGTAATAAAAATTAAGTGAGTCTCAACCATGCAGTTCACTGGTTACATCAATCTAATATTGGAAATATTGATAGGGAAGTCAGGATGATCCTTATAAAATGTGCGAAGTAGATAGAACAGAAGAAATGACTTTAGAAATTAAAAACTGTCCAGGTTTTCACGTGTACTACAGCTGAGTCATCTGCAAATATCTTTATCTTGGATGGCTTGGAAGTTCATCAAGTTTTATTAATTTTAATCATTGAATGAGATAACTTATTTAAGAGTTTTAGTAAGTTATGTTTTAAAAAATCTCAGAAATTTGATTATATATCCAAGCCAGTAAAAAAACTAAGATGAATTTTATAGTAGTTTATAAGCTAAATTTCATGAAAAAGCAAAGTTTACATTTGGAAAAGGTGCACTTTTTACATTATACATTTATTTTATTAAAATATCAGCCATGAAGTGCATTTCTGTAATGCAACTTCCTCAGTAACTACATAATAATAAGAGGCTATCTCGCACTTCATTTGACTGCTAGTGTCGTATCAGTCTCATGGGGAGATAAACACAAAATAACTGCTTGTAAAAGTTGTCCACAAATATAATAAACAGATGTGAACAAATTCTGTATATTCTTGAAAGAATTCTACTATAGGAAGTGTTCTAAGGGTGCAAAACGGATCAGCTGCCCCATCTTCTATAGTTCTTTCAAGGTGAAATTAAGTGGATGAAGCTGCCCAAGAGGAGAAGTCTCACTCCTGAAAGATCTTTTAAAATGTTTGCCAAAATTATCTTGGATTTTCATAAAATACATGTAAATTTTTTTTCAACAGAATGAAATTCTCTATGGAGAAAAACTGAACTTCAATACCAGATTTAAGTCTATTAAATACTACACTAAAAAGGATTAGTAAAGTCTGCAAAAGAGAAATCATTGAAAAACGTAACAATTGACAAAGTTTTAAAAGAGTTGTAGAATAAATTAGTCACAGATAAAATCCCAGAAGGGACATCATAAAACCCACAAATATTTTTACCATGAACAAAAAGCTGTATAAAGAAGTTTACAAATGTCCAATAATAAGAAATATATATCTTTCTCAAGTAAAGCATGAAAGTTAACTTTCTAATAAAAAATATTACAAAAGGAAAAAAATTAAATATTTTAAAATTCTTTTAACCAAACTTTATTTATACTTTATTCCCAAATAGTTTGTTACAAACACTAACATTTTAAAAATTTCTCACTGTAGGAATTAAAAAGATTTTGCAAAATTTTAGACAATATGAGTGTCATGATTCTAGAAATTAATATATAATCTTAAATGCCTTGAATCTAGTAATACTTATTTTCAGGTATGTAGCATGAACACAACAAATTCTCAACTGCACAAGATGAGAGGGGAGAAAAAAACACAAGTTACTATGCACCTTTGTAACATACTTATTCAACATTGATATAATTTTGGTATATAAAAGTACATGTAAACAAATACTTTATAACTGTCCTAAATACTAAAATCAAGTTATTTCAATACAATATATTTAATTTATGAGTATAACAATTCAAGGCTAAGAAAACTAATATAAATTTTAATTTATCATTTACTTTATAATTTTGAAAAAGAAATAGATAAATAAACAACTTTGCTAAAGTAAGAAAAAGGAGAATTAAAGGTATGTATGTTTTTGCTGGGTGTGGTGGTGCACACTTAAAAACCTAGGGCTTAGGAGACTGAGGCAGGAGGACTGTTGTGAGTTAAAGGCCAGCCTGGGCTACACAGTGGGTTCAAGGCCAGCCTGAATGACATAGCAATATCCTGTCTCAAAATAAATTATTTATGTTTTATAATGACTTAAAAATATCTTATGAAGTAATCACAAGAAAATAAAGGGAATATATACATAAAAAAAAGATAGCTAAGATAATTGTACTACTAATTTCTATCGACTTATTGAAAGGAACAGTTAATGCTTAAGTTTTTTCAGACCAATTTTCCATGCCTACATCTGGTAATCTGAGCAACTACTTTGAAGATAATATGCAATATAACCACCATTGTTGATTTCTTATCATCTTGTTTTGAAATTCTGTATCATTTTTAATGTTCTTTAAAATTTTTTTATTCTCTTTAAAAGAAATAAGAATCATAAAATATAAACCAGCTAAATCTGTGTTAATATTTACATCCTGTCATGAATCATTTTAGAGCTCATGAAAGATGTAAGAAAAACTTGGATGACAAGCAAAACTATTAGCTAAGGACCTCCCTCTCTCCCTCCCTCTTTTTCTCCCTCTCCCTCTCCTTTTTTCCTTTCTCTTTCCTTTCCTTTCCCTTCCTTTCCTTCCTTTCTTTCCTTCCCTTCCTTCCTGTTCCAGTGCAGTAGCAAGCACACTGTGATTTAAATGCACGAGTACTTTCAAGAACCATGAAATAGACACTGAGAGTTAAGAGTTTTCATGATGAATTACAGTTCTAAGGCTATATTAGGTCTTCTATCCCAGCTCAACTCAGAATATCTTAAAGCTTGTCCCAGGAAAATGGACTAAAAATGGCAGGACTCCCCCTGCCCTGGCCCACCCATGTAATCATTGATAACAAGAATGTTAGGGAAAAAATCCTAATATCTAAATAATAAAAAAGAAAAAAGAATAAATGTGAATGTAAAAATTTAAAAAAAAATCAAGTTTGAAATTTGACATAATGATTATTTATAAGCTAACCTAAAGGTATTTTTGACTTCACAAGAAAGTCTGACACAGGCATCAAGATATAACATTAAAGAGCACAAATAAAGAGCACAAATAACAGAAATTAACAATCGTGGTTCTGTCACTTATCCTATGTAGGACCTTAATGAAAATACTCCTTCATTAGAACATAAAGTTCCACGAAAGTAGAGACCTTTTTCTTCCTTAGTAATGGACAGTATATTCTCAATAAATGTTAAGTAAAATGAATAATAAATAGATTTTTAGAATTTGAAAGATCTTTATCCGGTTGAGCTGCAATTAGTGTCACTGCAACATCTATAGATTTGATGATCCCAGGTCTATTCTTAGCTTCAGAAGGAATGAAACTACTCCCTATGATCCATGACAGGCAGAAGCATTTGAAGAATGGTGTCACATCATCTAGGAGTACGTCTTCATTAAATCTGAGACCTTCTGTTATGTCAGTCTTACTATTGTACCTTCACACATACTAAAATGTTTTAATGATTGTGTTTTGGATTTTTCTTTCTCAAGAATCAAAATATTCAAATTTGTTAAAGATAAAAACTTCTCTTTTGTCTCAGATTATTACCTTAGGCTTTAAACCTTCCCTTGGACAGATATGGTTCCATCCTCTCTTTCTTCTGCTAGCCTCCTCTCTAGACTCAATCTGGCCATGCAATGCCTGGCTATTTATTTTACACTATTTTGCATGGGCTAGAGATAAAACACTGGGATGTTTGAGTGGCTGATTTATAACTTCATTGTAGAAAAGCCTCAGGGTAATCTGTTTATTTTGTTCTATTTCTTGTAATCTATACCTGTTAAATATTTTGGCAGTACTGACCTAGCTTTTAGGTTGTTCTCCTTTTTTATTTCTTTCCTTCTTTTCCTTTTCTTCCTCTTTGTGCTTAAGTCTGGATAATTTCTATTTTACTATCTCCAAATTTACAGATCCTATCTTCTTCTATGTCCATCTGTAGTAAGGCTCTCCAACAAGTCTTTAATTTCAGATAATTCTTTTATTCTCAGAGTAAAATAAAATAGTTTGTGTGCCTGAAAGCCTTTAGCTTTAACATTCTTCTTAAAATTTTAAAAACAATTTTTGAAACTTTTACTAAAGCAATTCCAGTATCTTGGTTATATGTTAGTATTTTTCTTTGTAACTAATTTGTCCCCTGATGATGATCCACATTTTCCCATTGTTTTCTTAAAATTTTGATCATATATCTAAACACCATGCATTAAAAAAAACTTAAGGATACAAAAGTCAACATTCCCCCCCCCCATAGAGGGGCATCTTTTCTTGTCAGGTAGATTAGACAAAGAATAGATCACTTACATGTAATGAGGATCTGGGCTGGTATGCGCTTGGCTCACAACTATGGGTGTACCCAGTCTAGATTTGGTTTCAAATGTCTCAGGAGGACATATACCTTGTGTTTATGCAGGCCTCTCCCTTGGTGTATTGATACTGAGTGGAAATAGAAAACATGCTAAAATTGTGCACTAGCTATATGAAGCTTTGTGAGTAGTCCCATGTAAAAAGTTTTTTTTTTAATGTAAAATAGTTGTAGAACTACATTCAACTCACTAAGTCTACAAATGTGTCATTGAAACATATAGCTGATATATAGAATATTAATGAGGCATTTTACTTTGTTTTATGCTTTGAAAATCTGGGATGTATGTTATACTTACAAAGTATCTTTTATTAAAGGCACATTTAAGGCAAAATTAGCTACATATGGCTAATGGCTATTATATTAGTGTATCTCTAGTGTGTCTTTGTCTTTTAAGAAATGTGAAACTTTCAAAAACTCAATTTCTTTGTGCCGGCCCTCCCTCTCAGAAAAAGTACTGTAGAGGACTTGCTGGGTATTTGGGGATCCTCCAGATTCCAGTTTGTTCCTATATCCCACATGGCCGATAAATGTCCCTTCCCCAAAAAAATCCTTTCGCTTATATCCAGAAAGACAAATATGACCCAAGTTGAAAAGAACACAGCCCTCACTAAGCTAGGAACAGTGTCTCTCTCTGGAATTAATACCATTGGGCCTCTTAGTGACCCCACATTCTGACATTTTTCTAAAATCAATGTTATTGAGATACCACTGGCATCCCATAAAAATCTGTTTTTTAGAGGTTATTTTTTATTTATTGTCATTGTGCTTCTCATTTTATATTACCCCTAATTACAGAACATTTTCCTCATCCCCAAAAGATACCCCATAACCATTAGCAGTCATTTTCCTCTCCTCTAAGCTCCTGGCAAGAGTTATTCTATTTTTTGCCTCTATGGATTTGTTTCTTTTGGAAATTTCATCTACATGGAACTATATAATAGGTGGACTCTCAGTATGACTTCACTATGCATAAGGATTTCACGGTTAAGCCACTGTATTGCATATACCATTACTTTATTACTATCAGTGATAAAACAATACTCAATTGTATTAATATACCACATTTTGTTTTTCCATTCATAAACCCATGGACCTTTAGGTTGTTTCTTTGTTTTGGCTGTATCCCCCATTTCCTGACACACAGCTCCTAAAACTCTTTAGAATCTCCAGAGCAGTACGAGTATCTTCTGAATGCTAATGAGCTGTCATGTAGCCACAGGAAAGCCCAAGGCAAAGAGTTAAAATTTTCAGTCCTACTCCTCAACCTCTAAGACAGGAAGAAGGGCTGAAAGTTGAATTGAACACCGATGGCCAATGATGGAATCAGTCCTGTCTATGTAAGAAAGCCTCCATATAAATGTAAAAAGGACAGCAGGTGATAAGCTTCTGCATTGCCAAACACATGCTGCTATGCTTACAGGGTGGTGTGTCCACAGATTCCCTTCCCACATACCTTGTCCTAGATATCTGGCTGTTATCTAAACCCTCTGTCATATCCTTATGATAAATGAACTAAATGAAATAAATGAACTAAATGAAACTATTTCTCTCAGGTCTAAGAGCATTTCTAACAAATTAGGTGAACCCAAGGAAAGGGCGTCTTAAGAATCTGATTTATCCAGCAGTTCAGAAGCACAACCTGAACCTTTTGATTGGAATTTGAAGGGGAAGGGGAAGTCTTATGGAATTAACCCTAACCTTTGGGATCTGATGCTATCTCTAGTCAGATACTGTCTGAACTCAATTAAATAAAATCATAGGACATGCAGTTAGTATTTGCTGCTGAGTTACTTGGTATGAGGAAATTTTCTCCATCTAATGTTAAGAGTGCTAGACTGAGCACTGTATAGAAATTGTGAAGTCAGGATAAAACACTTTGGAGTTTTCCAAAAACGTCTACAGTTCCAAATTATCCACAGCTATTTTTTTTTTATTGTAGTCATCCTAGTGGGATGATTTTGACTTCCATTTCTTTAATGACAAGAGTGTCAAACACGTTTATATATCCTTATTAGTCATTTTTTATCTGATATATATCTATTTAAATTCTTTGCCATGTTTAAAATGGATTTTCTTTTTATCAGTGAGTTGTAAGCATTCTGCTGACATTCTGGGTATCAGTCCCTCACCAGGTATATGAATTGCAAATATTTCACAATTGCAAATATTTTCATTTTTATTTTTAAACTCAATTTTGCAGATGTTAATAGCAGTCTTATAGATTTCTCTCACCAAGTTACCTAAGACCCCATTTGAGGACTGAATTATGAAAGGTGAATACACACAGAAGAGTTTCTAATGGGTAGAAAATTACAGAATTTTCACAGTTTCTGTTCTGTTGTAATTTTTTCCCTAGATTCGAAAGGACTCAAGTGGTGTAACTTTGGTTTTATCACTATTTAACTAGAGATAATTAATACTTTGCATACATCATTTTTTGTTTTGTAAAGTACTAAGGAAGATGTGTTAGATAATTTCTAAGGCCACTTTAATCTCTAACATCTTAAGATTTTATATAAACTTTGATAAATAAAAATTTAAGAGGTCAATATTATAAACTACATTAAAAAATTAATACAGGGAAGAAACCATGCTATTTACAACACAGGAAAAAATTATCAACAAAGGAAAAATTATCCATACACCTCTTAGATTCATGTAGAGTAAAAATAGACATCACCTTCTAGGTGGTAAATGCATTACCAAAATTAGAATCTTTCCCTCGCAGTAATGCATAGTAAAAAACAGTAGGAATTTATTTTGTAAAACAGTAAGGCTACAACGTCTGAAAAACAGACTAGAATGAAGAACAAGACACTTGTTCATCTGTATTTCTGTGACTTTTCTCACTTGGTATTATTTGCAATTGTACTTTCATGTCTGGCAGCAGTGCCAACTTTAGTATGAATCATATATTATTTTCATCAAGTTGATTACATATGTTCACCAGTTTAGTTGTTCATATATGCTTGGTGTGGTTTGCAAATACTCAGTGACAAAATCCAGAGCACAGAATTTTCGCAGAAAGTGTTTACTGTGAAATTTCTCCTTAGAAGTTTGCTTTTCTTTACATCTTTGATCCATATGACATCCATGGTCCTACATTTGAAATAGTAGCTTACACTTAAATTAAGAAAATGCTTCACTTTGATACAACATGACTACAGTAGGATACAGTGGTTCTAGAGAGGACCTTATTTTCTTACATGATTAGAGAGTGGTCAAATGTGAAATCTGCTAAAATTTTCCAAACTATGCTTCTTCAGTTTTATGATACTTACATTCTGTTATTCATCAACACTTCACAGAAATACTTGATTTGTCTGAATGAATTTAAAAACCCACAACTGAAGAAGATCAGAAAAACCTGGTTTTATATATCAAAAGCATTCGAATGAGAGGTATTTATACAGGCCACACTAACCAACTTTTATTGATCATTTTACTTCTTTTTAAGAATAAATTGTTGCAATATTGAACACAAAAAATTAAACTTACTGGTAAATATCTTTCCTGAGAACAGATCTGCCGAGGGGATTATCAGCCTGGGGAGCCATGGCAACAGAGCCAATCTTCAAAACCATGGTGTCTTCCTTTGCTGCCTGATTAACTGTTAGAAAAGAAATAGACATATGAATATATGTGAGAAAAAGGGATAGAAACACATTAAGATAGCACCAATAAAAAAGGGACAATAGATTTAAAATAAAAATATTTGATGTTTTTCTTTATATTTCCTTCAAACCCAACTAATTGGTTTTCTGTTAGAATATACAATTAAAATAACAAAGAAAAACATTAAAATAAGTATAAATATAAATGTAATGCTGAACCCATGCGTTTACTTCGTAATTTTATACTACTGCATCTTTCTCCCAAGTTATTTCCAGTTTAGGGAGGAAATGATATCAACAAAGTGTTTACTAATGGTTTTCCTTAAAAACTGGCTTCTCAGCCCAGGAAGATGGCTCAGCAGCACAGCACCTGCCTGGCAAGCGCCCAGGGCCAAAAAAAAAAAAAGAAAAGAAATGGCTTCTCTTTACAGCCTTTATCCATATGACATCCTAAATTGGAAATGATGGTATATACTCAAATTAAGAAAATATTCCACTTCGATACACTGTAACAAAGTCTCAAATCCATTTCAATTTACATGGTTAATAATAAACAGTAACACACACATACGTTCACAGACATACAGCATAGCACTTTTATTTCTACAATGCCAGAAAAGCCAACAGAAATATGATGGCTATAATATTAAAGTTGGAAAAGAACAACTACTTAATATAAGAAACTATTTCACTTTGCTATTTTAAGCACTTCTAATATATTCTACTTTTCTACTGTGAAGCTGCTTGAGAAACAGTAATCTTAACTATTTAAATGAAATTAAAGCAATGTAAGTAATTTCAGAAAGAAAAAAAGTATATACACATTATAACATGGTCTCATGAAGTTCAACACTATTTCTATAATTCGCTGGCTAATTCAATATCTTTTCTGTGGATTATCTGTGATGGTAGGGTATTTTACTCTCTGCTTTCCAATACACAATTCTACCACAGTGGCTGAAACATTGTTTAAAATTTCTTAATAATATATGACTTTCAAGTAAACATAATAAAACTTATAATCCATCTCAAGGAGCTATTATCTGCCACAAATAGAAAAGAAAATGACTGGTTGCAAGACCTCAAGAATATCCTGAACAGAACATGCCTACAAAGGCATACAATCCATATTTCTCAAACTGCGGTGCCCAAAGAATGCAAGAGCTACAAGATTATTTCCAGCTGCTTGGGCAGTACACTTGGTATGGTCTGACTTAGATTAGTCTAAAAAAAGAAAGCTGGAATTAGGAAACTCAAAAAAAGAAATAAGAAAGACACTCAGGTGAAGGAAAGAAAGAACCCACGTCAGATGACCACAAAGGGAGCAGAGAAAGCTAAAATGTTAAGAGAGGTTGGAGGAGGTAGGACAGCAGGAGCAGAAAGAAAATGAACCAACATAATAAACATTAGCATGTGGATGTCCCAGTAAAGACAATAATTTTAAACGTTCATTGGGGAGAAAAAGATCAAACAGAAAAGTACTTTTCATGTAGCTGTACTATTTTCAAATGACTACAAGTCTGTAGTCATTTATAGGTCCTTACACTATGAACATGATTTACATTTCATAGATCTTGCATTTTATGCCAAGCTTATCAAATAGTTCCACGTGGTAAAACCTCTGATTAAGCAGCAGACATAAATTAAATCAATGAACAGTAAGCTTGGAGAACATACCATGCCACAAAAGTGCAATTAATGCACTTGCTAACTGTTCTTTCAGACTACAGATACTACTCACCATATGAAGGTCTGAGTTGTAACAGAAACACTGCAGTAAATCAAGTACATATGGAAGGAAAATGATGTACTTGGTGCTACACACAAAGCCAGATCCACAAACAGAATTTTGTTTATATTGGAGCCAAAAGTGTTCTCAATAGATTATACTATGAAATTTTAACATATATATATATATACACACACACACATATATGTACACACCTATATATTATTGATAAACTGGATTACAATTACTTTATTATATAAAGTATATGGCCTGTTGAACTATTTCACTGACATAAAAAATAAAAAAGGTGTTTATTTCAGAAAGTGCCAAGTCATTTCTTTAGTTAATTTATAGCTGCAAAAAGAAACAAGCTTCCTATTTGGGGTTTATTTCACTGCATTTAAAATTTGAGCCATATGAGGAAATATTCCCTCATGAAGCATTTTAAGCATAAAAATGAATGTCTTACTTTTTTAGTTTAAGTGTATTTTTAAAAACAGCCTCATGAGAACTACTCACCCCAGAAGATTGAGACTAGGACCAAAAGAACAGTCAATTATTCTGAAATAAAAACCTTAAACTGGAAGTGAAGCATCTGTAGGTTTAGAAAGCTTGATAATAACTGCACAGAATACAAACAATACTCATGTTGAAAACCCAGACTTTCACTCTCTTCTAAATAAAATAATAAAATGTTAAATATATTTTATCATTAGCTAAATTTTAGGTGTGACTTGAAAATTTTACATTAATGTACCAAATGTAATCTGAATATCTTATCCTTTGTGGGTCACACAGAGAGTGTGTATGTGTGTATGTGCAGGTGCATGTATGCTTATGTATATACGGCAAGTGAAAAGGCTACAAACAACTGTGAAGTTATAAGCATGTATCAGCTACTAGAAGTTTAAATAAGGGGCTGGGGGTATAGCTCAGTGGCATAAGCGCTTGCCTGGCAAGCGCAAGGTCCTGAGTTCAATCCCTGGTACTGGAAAAAAAAAAGAAAAAGAAGTTTAAATAAGAGCAGAATTTTCATGTAATTGTCAGATAATTTTAGATTGTTACTTGTGACTGTTTAAAACGTTAAGACTTTAACTTTCCTTTAAAATTCTCAATATAATAAAACTAAAGTCTCAAGAGTATTTGAAATTTCCACTGTGTAATATTTTTATAAAGCCATAATTATTATGACAGCCAAACACAGAGATCAGCAGTTTTAGTTATTGCCATGTTCCAAAAGGAGACAGAAAGAAGGTTCAATAAATGTGGAAAATTAGAAAAAGTAGGTAAATTTAGTTTACGAATTATCTTTAAAACAGGCACATATTGTTATAAGCACAGCTGTTCTGTGATATTTTCACAATAAAGTTTCTACAGAGAATCATGACATACCAACAATTATACTATCTCACTCATTAAGGCAGCTTATAACACATTCTAATCTCATAAAATGTAATTCAAATAGTTTTCTTTTTGTGGTACTAGGGATTGAAAGCAATCTTCTTGAAGCTTTTCTAGGGAAAAAATTCTCGACTCTTACTGGAGCTTTATTTAAATAGTGATATTTGACTATAACTATCATTCTATCATGATATTCTTTGTTACATCATAGCTTTTAATACACATGAAATCAAAATATACTATTATTCATATAAATATTTTTAAATTTATCCATATTTTAAAATGGTGAATTTTATATCAGATGAATTAAACCACAATGAAAAAAATTTTCCATTTTTATGAGTGAATTATGGTAATTTGAAATAATAGTATCATTTGAAATAAAATGGGAAGAGATAAAGTATCAGGAAGAAACCTAACAATATAATGTACCAAAATCTTTGAAGTTCTGGCAGACATTTTTTCACCTGCATTTATTTCAGGATGGATACATGCAAATTTGTGATACTTCAGGAACAGAGGCATAAATATAAAGATATACGCACAATTTGCACACAGATGACAAAACACAAAAACGTGAAGATATTTCCAATATAGATGCCAGACTATTTTCTTCACTGGTGCTTTCCTCCCATTCTCAGTTATAAAAGTAAAATGGTAGTTAATCTCAGTAATCTTTTATGTCTGTATCTCTTCTGTGGTTATGAGAAAATATCATTTTGCTTTGCCAGCTGTGGTTCTTAGAGAATTATCTTGTATAAAATGTAAGTTTCTTTTTTATAACATGGCAGTTTTTGATTAGCAAAAAGACTGATGAAAGTGATTAGGTCTGTTTGTACCATTAGTAGTACAATAAGCTATCCACTGGGACAGCTACACATGTACCGCTGGTAGTTCAAGCCACCTGGCAATGAGATAAATCACAGTGCTGTTGTGAATGCATTAAAACCTGTACAAATTTAAAGTAAATTCCATTAAGTAAAAATGTATTAGAAACTCATATAATAAAATATAATAACAAGGAAAAAGAGCAGAAGTCATTACTTCTACAACGTATACCCAGCTTCTGCTTTTCTGATTAGTAGGTCATCTCCTAAATCATTTGTAATTGTTCAGTATAGACTCTTTACTCTTCAACTTTCATGTTTCTACAAACTGTCTGAATAGACGAAAGCAACTACATAGTATTGTCAGAACTTAGTATATTCAATGAACAATCCCTAGCAAAAGAATTAGACGTAAAAGTATGAATTGCTAGGTATTAAGAATACATAAGCATAATATGTTTAAATTAGCTCCAATCTAGATATTTTGCTAAGTAAAAATGTGAAGCTGTATAATTTTTTTCAATTACAGAAATATTAAGATCATCTTTCAAATGTAGACAGAACAATAGACAGAATTAGATTCTGAGAAGGGAATAGTCAGGTGCTTTTCATTTGCTACTTATTATCCCTTATCATTCAAGATATTTTTCCCCTCCAAATTAATTCAAAACAAAACAAACACCCAACCCCAAACTAAACTTCTACTATTTTTATGCGGTATGGACTATCACTTATCTCTGAAATGTCCATTCTCTCTTGTCTTTCAAATTCACAGGGCCTTAAAGTATTACTATTATTAGCTGGGTACATGCTAAAGTTTGAAATGTAATGCCCTCCAAATGTCTGTTTCAACCCTAAGCGATGGTACTCATTAGTGGGACCTTTGAGAAGCAATTAGGCCGTGAGAGCTCTGTCTTCACACAGAAGGGCTTCAGGGAGCCCGTTTGTCTCTTTTTGCCCTTCTAGTCTTCTACAATATGAAGACTAAGCAACTAGCTGCCATCCTGAAAGCAGAGAGAACTCCTCAGGCACTGAATCTACTGAAATCTAGAAATGTGACAAATACATTTTTAGTATTTACAAATTGCCTATTTTAAGGCTTTTTATTATAGTAGGAGGAATAAACTAAGACAGTATGACATCACCTAGGTAAAATACTGCAGCTCAGCTTATTTTGCACCTGAGCATAATCACCTGATTACGTCTGTACAATACGCACACATGGGAGTGGAATGTAATACAGAATTGTATTTAATAAAAGGGCACAACCTCCCCATGAGAGCAATTAGAAACTTACGATGGCACTGATACTAGGTAAATGGTCTTATGTTCTGATACTTTGAAAGTAAGCTATTATTCCAACCTGCTTAGCTTGTTGGGTATTAGTATTACTACTGTACGCACGAGGATCTTAGATTAACTTACTCAAGATTTCAGCGCATAAAGTAGGACTCTGCACTCGTGTCCATACCATTCCAAAGTGCACAACATTAACTACTCCTATGTCTTTCAAAATCCTACATTTTTCATATTTTTATGGCATAGAAGAAATTAAATGTATTATTCTTGTGAGCAGAGGCAGAGAGATTATAAATTTAATTCACATTAAGATATATAGTAATTTCACAAGGCACTAAGAAGGCTAGAAAAAGTCACAGGGACCTTAATGAAATGACTGATTTTTGTTCCATACTGAGTCATCAGGTGGATATTTCAAGTATAGAATTTTATATACGTCAATCATATAATTTTTCATCACTATGATCATTATTTTCAAAGAATATTTTAGTTTTATATATATATTTCTGTCAGTCTGTCTGCCTATGTATCTCCAAACATTTGGGTTTCCCAAAAGTAATGATAGACAGTATAACCTTTACTGGTAAAAGCCCTGAAGAAGAAAAATCTCCCAACATTTACTCTACTTATGGAGTCAGATATTTATCTAGTATTCTAGTGTAACTTCTAAAGATTAAAGTTAGAAAATAGCTATAATACATTACTCTTTCTAAAACATACTAAACTGCAAAATACAACCAGCTGCCCACATTCACACAAACACCCAGAAAATTAAGGTCTCCAGAAGAAAATTATTTAGTATTAAACAAAAAAAAGTTAGAAGCCAATACCTCCAACAGTCAGCAGCATTTCTTCTGTTTTTGGAACAAAAATTCTGATTACACTTGTGTTGATATAAATCAGAGGTAAATTGCGAGAAGTCAGTGTATGGGCTCTTGTGGGCTGGCCAGGAGAGTTTCTTTTTTCTTTTTGTCTTGGTAGTTTCATTTGAAATATACTTGTAATGGCATTCAGCAAAGGAAAATAAAGGACAATGTCAAAGGCTTGTGCTGAAAGAAGAATTTCATGAAGAAAATGAGGGGAACCATCCATTAAACCTTCAGATAACTTATGAAAACTTCTTCGTTCATTTCTTGATGTTAACTTGTGGCGGACATTTTTTGTTACAGCTTTTGTATATGTCAGAGAGAGAAATCCATGCTGCTGATGAGAGCCATCTAGAAGCTTTGTAGTTGTCTGTTCCACAAAAAAGAAATCACGATACACATTTCATTAGAAAAGGAAACTGATATTTGAAAAAAGAAAATGACCTTAGTGCTTCACTCTTTTTGTCTTATTCATTCTATACTTCTTAATAAAAAGGCGACTGCTTACGTCTGCAGATGGAGAAAAAGCTTCTGCAACTGTCAAAAATGACTGACACGAAAACTAGAAATTATCAAATTTTTTTCTGAAGCAATTATTGGTATATAGAATCCTGTTTTTCAAATTACTTAACTGAACACTGGGTATATCTTACATTCCCAATTCCTCTTCCCAATACCTGAAAAAGGTTTTATTAGAGTGCATGGACTGATGCTAAAAGAGGAAGTGAACTGGGAAAGAAGAAAAGAATATAAACAAACAAACAGTAAAAAGTAACAAAACCACACTGTTTCTGAGTCTGTGCTATCCTATTGCTTCTAAACCTCCTTTCTTTCTGGTTCCTGCTTCTGATGCCTTTAACCAAATGACATGGTGAGAAAAAGACTATTCCATCTGCTATTGTTTTTTGATTTTACACTGAAGTGGAAGGGAAAAAAATTCACCTTTGTACATGTTCTCTTTTCAAGTTAGTAATCTGACCATTAAAAAATCTTGGAAAGTAATCATTTAGGGATGTGAAATATAATCATTAGTCTCATAATAGTCTGCCCTCAAACATGTTTTTACTGCTATTAATTTTCTCATTTTTCTATTCCCTGCTTTCCCTTTCTTTTTGGTTTCTATACAAAAACAAAAGAAAAAACAAGCAGCGCCATAAATCAAGAAGAAAAGATGCCAGTGTGACCACCATATTGCTGGCCAGCAGGCAACAACAAAGACCAGCTACGATACAACCTAGTGCAGAAGAGGACACAGCAATGCCGATTGTTCCGGTGCCTAAACTGCACTTCAGGAAGACACATGCCCTCATCACTAATCTAAATAATCCAAGTATAATTAACATCTATTAATAGCAACATTTGAATACTGGAAACAATGTAAAAGGTATTTCAGTGTGTGGATATTCCAATTTGGGAAAACTTTTAAAATATATTCAACATAAGCCAGGCAAGCTACAGGCAAGAAAGGGTTTCATTTATCACAGTTTTGTACTTCCTGCTCCTTTAACAAAAGGGGAAGATATATTGAGCTGGAATTAAAATAACGCAAGTCTGCTTTTCATTGGGAAATAATCAACACTTAAGACTATTTAGAATGAGTAGTAGAAAACACTGACAATTTAAAAATTCTAATAGAAAGCAACTAATTTTAAAACATTTAGAAAAAAATGATAAACACTTTCTTTTTTGTACCAGGAATTGAACTTAGGACCTTGTACTTACCAGGCACATGCTGTGCCATTGAGTTATATACCCGGCCCTAATTTTTTAATTTTTTAATTTTTGTGTTTTTGAAGCAGGGACTCACTGTGTAGTTCAGACTGGCCTTGAACTCATGGCAATCCTCCTGCCTCAGTCTCCCAAGCACTAGGTTTACAGGCATGCACCACCATGCCAGTGATAAACATATTTTAAAAGGAGTTAAAAATGAATTTTTGACAAGTTTTAAAATTAAGAATGTAGCCAGGGATATAGCTCAGTGGCATAGCGCCTGCCTGGCAAGCGTGAGTTTGGTATCTGGTACCAAACAAAATAAAACAAAGCAAAACAGAACAAAATAAAATTAACAATGTTTTTCACAAACAATACTGAGCATTGAAAAAGATAAAAAATAAATCTAAACAGAACCTCCAAGGATATAAAAGCCACATTTCAGAGATTTTTTTCTAGTAGAAAGAACACAATATTAGAAAAAGTTCAAAATGAAATCAGAAGATACTATTTGCTATAATGCAAATATGCTATTGAATATTAAATGCAGAAACAAAATCATTGTAAATATTTTTATAATGCTAAGAATGTATGCCTCAAATCTGTCATCAACTACAGAAAAGGAAAAAGAATAAATAGTTCATATATGCAATGATTTAATAAATTCTTAAAGAATGATATCTGCTCTAAATATTTAACAAGATCATGCATTTTTGTTTGCTTAAGAATATCACTTAAATTAGCTTAAGAACATATTCATATGTATTATACAATTAGAAAAGTTTTAAACTTCTGAGACACTAGTACAAGAAACTCTTATTCATCTTCTAGCCATTCAATGACAGAAGAACACCCTTGTCCAGATTCAAGAGAGCATCCAAATAAGGTACTTTGAATCAGTTGTGAGAAGAAAACAAAGGCATAATAGGAAAAAAATAAAGTGAAAAAAATAAAGAAGAAAGCAGTCTCACCAAGAATCACAAAAGCAATGACAAAAACACTATTGGTCAACTCTTGATCGTTTGGTATACACTCAATTAAAAAGTACATTTAACATTTTACTATTATTTTCTTATAGCGAGGATAAAATTAGTTTGTATTTATAAACCCAGGACAACAACAGCATATACAGGTAACTCAGAACAGATTATGTATAGTAAAAAACTAATCCAAGATTTAAAAATACATTATAATTAATTTATAAAAGATACACAACAAAATCAAAATCAAGAGTTGACTCTATGGATAATTCAGTTCCTTCTCTGGGTTCCTGTTACAGGGAATTCTGCAGCATAATTTAAAAATTATTTCTTACAGAAGGAAAGAAGCCAGAGCAATTACTGAAAGGGTCCTGCTTGCTGATGGGTCGAACCAACAAGGTGCGTCTGTTCAGCTTGTCAGTACAGGAAAGGAAGACACCTCCACATTGCCCCAAAGACCAACACTCTTCCCCAAGGCTTGAGGTGATGGACAGGAGCAAAGAAGGTGAAAAGACAAAAAGTAATAAAAGCCATAAGCAAAAAATAAAACAAAAAAACACCAAAAGAGAAACAACAAAAAAAGGTAGATTTTTATTCTGCTCAAGTTTGTGTAGGTTTAATTTGAGCCACTGCTAGGTGTAGCTGCTATCTGGACCGTCTTCTGTAAATGTATTGTTATGCAAATGCACAAAAATAACTATTTTCAGTACACAGCTACCATGTTGATTGTGGTAAAGGGCAATACACCTCGAACTCACTTAGGAAAGGAAAGCTTTTTAAAAGGTCAACATAACAGTTCAGTAAAGATAAAGCATAACAGAAACATCCTACCTTTGTTGTTTTGATAAATTTATTTAATTGCTATAAAGGAAGATGGTTACAAAACATGAGCAGATTAAAAGAACAAAGATTAAATTTACAACATAATTTTGGAAGAAGTGGTAAAAAATATTCTGAGCTCTAATTCTTGTAACCATTAGTCCTTCTGCATGAAAGAACTAAGATAAACAATTTGAAATAAATCTTCAAAAATTGTAATTACTAAATGAGTCTCACCACAGGTTTTTCTTTGCACTGTAGAAATATTCCTTCAAAATGTCCTGACTGCCAACCTTCCCCTGGCCTGGAAAACATAAGTTTACCTTATCTGTTCTCTTCCATTTTTCTCAATTAAAAAGATGAGCATATATAACTATTTCAATAGTTCTAAAGTAAACAACACTATACTGTACCAAAACATAGATATAACAATACATTAAACAGAACCATTATAATAGCAACACACTTGGATAATTATGCATAGAACTGTTTGTCCTATAGCAGATGGCATATTTACTTTTTTTATCAGTTTCAGTCTCAGATACAAAACTATAATGTCCAAAAAGGTAGAATCTAAGTCTATCTTATTAAACATTATATCCTCAGGGCTTATCAGGGACTGTAGCACATAATCCACATTTAACAAATATTTAGATTCAATGAATGAATGATCTTAAATTTAACAGTTACATAAATTTAATGCTAGAGTCAGGAATAAACTTCAATATATAATATTTAAATCATCAATAAATTATTTCAATTCTAATATTATATTGATATATCACTTGAAAAGATCATTTTGAATTAGGTATATATGTATCATTGGAAAGGAACTAAAGATCTAAACATCAAAAGCCAGTAAATGACTCACTGTTAATATAAAAAAAAGATGATTAGCAAGATAATGACAGGTTCTAATATATTTCCAGAATTATGTTTTATATTTCACAATTATGGCATAATTTTTCATCTGTGATAGATTTACTCATTACTGACATAAGCAATATGTTAACACTTACGATGACATAAAAACTCATGTGTTTTAAATGTAGAATTAGAAACTTTCTTTTTTTGAGACAGAATCTTGCTATGTAGTCCAGGCAGGCCTTGAGCTTGTACCTAACCTCCTGCCTCAGCCTCCCGAGTACAATCATGTAGTACCACACCCAGCTAGAAACTTTTTTAAATAAAAAGGCTGTTTTTATGACACATAATGTATCAGTATGTGCAAAGAAACATGCATGTGCTTTTTTCAGGCACATAAAAACTGTTGAATGAACAAACATGAATCCAGAAAGAAACAGACTTAAGGTCATATCTCAATCAAAAAACTTGGAAACTGAAAATATGAGGCTACTTAAAGTATTTTAAAGAACCGTCTGTGAGTTTTATAGTAGGTAAACTGTTTCAATTAAAACTTAAAACACCAGGTTATAAAGGCAAAGGAAAAGGATGTTTATTTGGGAAACATTAATGACAAAATTGCTTTAGATCTGTATTGAAAAAAATATAAAATTTGCTTTTTTGGTATCATTATTTACTATCACAAAAAAATCATGATTGTATGCATCTTACTTGAGATGTAAATTAATTAGAGAAGGAACAATGTGGTTCTAGGAATATCTGCCACATGTATATGAATGATCTCTGCTGTCTTCCTAAAAATTCTAAGAAACATGAGCAGTTGCTCCATCTCAAGGGCTATTATTATATAGAGAATGGACAAAATGAGACCCAGCAAAAACCAGATCCGCCAACTGCATTCCAGTTACCTTAGCAAATACATGACATACATATTAAATGTGAGAGTAGTAAAGCAACTGCTTTTATTTAATATGACTCTGTCGATATTTATGCAGAGATTTCCTATTTTATAAAACATATCCAACAAATACATGAATACTAAGTAAAATTAATCCATATATCTTATAGCCAAAATACTCTTTGGCATTATAATTTTAAAAAATAAGTAGGTATATTAAAACTGAAAACTTCTAGTGACTTTGTTCAAACATAATATAGCTTTTCCTATATTAATGATTCATTATTTACCTGCTTCTATAGTGATCAATATTGAAACTCTCTATTTTACATTTGACTTTGGTATATACATCCTGCACATCTATGGAAGCACTGAGATCTTCTAGTTCACTGACCATACAAACCTCTGCAAAAAGAAGTAAATGTTATTATCAGCATATTACCTCATAATCAATGTTAAAATATTCACACTGGCAAATATATTCTGTATATCTAAGAGGCATAAAAATTGAGAAGCTCATAAAGCAAAAGTAAACTATGCCTTACAATTAAGATAAGACACATATTTAAAGATAAGAAAAATTCCAGTTAATAATCATGGTGCTAAATCTGGTATCAACGAAAGATCTTTGTGATATAATTAGTGACAATGATATAATGCATCAATTTGACCAATGGGGAATATTTTCACAGCCTTTGGGATGAATTTTAATACCGATAGGCAAAATTTAAGCATAACACAGTCAAAGACAATATGATGCATATGTTACCTATTGATAAGATTCAATATGTAATGGCTAATAGAAATCACTTGAATCAAGGCTAATCATATTTATTTTTTTATTCTAAATTTTAAATTGTTTATTTTATTAGTAATATTATATATTGCAAACATTTACTAATAAAAACAATACATTTAATAGTAGACAACAGTAAGTAAAATTAAGTCTAGTATTTCTTCTGAGGATAGTGTTTCATATTTGATCTTCATAGTAGAAAAGAAAGATTATCTTGTACCTGTGCTTTTACTTTCAGGGTCTGGAGCAAAGAGTTTCATAGTAATTTTGGGGAGTACCCATTGCATCCAGAGACTAACACGTCCACTAGATCCACCAATGTTAGTAGTAGTTTGTTCCAAGGTAACGGAATCTGAAAATGGTGAGTCATCACCTGCTTGTATAGAATCTCCCTTGGATAAGGAAAAACAAAAAATTAGTAACTTAAAAATAACCAAAAATTTATCATTTTAAATCATTATTTATAACTTTTCCACATGATATATGCTAATGATAACTATATAAAGGCTAATACTACATAATGCAAATCATATAAACATATACTACTCAAAAGATTTGTACAGTGACATCTATGCAATATATTCTAGGTTTCTCTATAAATATGTAAGATTCAGAGAAAGTTAGGTTCACATCAATAATAATATTTCCATAACTATAGTCAAGAGCCAAATCCAAATGTTTGAGGGAATAACCTTTTATTAAATCACAGCCATAAACATTCGTTTACTAACTATTCATGCCTGCTATTCAATGGAGTTTTATGTTGCTACAGAGATTCTATGGTTCCACAAAGCCTGAAGTATTGATAACTAGCCCTATACAGGAAAACTGGTCTACCTCTGGCACAGTTTTTAATATCAATCTAGAATAATCATAGCAAAGTTATTCACAGTTTAAGAAACGACAAAATATTCATCATACCTTACATTTTTCAATAGGAGAGGAGACATCGAAATTTAGTAGATTTAACAATAGCTTTTAAAATGGTTTTTAAAGTTTTTATTATAAAACTTAGAGAAATAAAGTGTGAGAGTATTCCACTCAACAAATACAGACTGAACTCTGGATGGACAAGGACCTTCATTTGGTGCTAATACACTTTCTGTCAAAGGCTTATTGGTTTCTCTTTGGTCTTCTCAGCAGCTTTTAGTGGCCCACAGTAAATGAAGCCCTTTTCTTTGAAGTTAACATGGATTTGAAAAACTTTAGAAAGATGATACTAAAGACAGTGATCATTCACTGATGTGTTTATTTCTTCTAAGATTAGCTACTAAATGTGAGGGTTAAAATTTTAAATTTTCATGTCTACTTAAAACTCACCTACAAATTTAAGTCTCTGTTAGCCAATTTTCCATCCCTATGGGAAAATATCTGATATAAGGGATTGAAAAGAGGAAAGATTTATTTTGGCTCCCAGTGTCCAAGGCTTCAGTGCACAGTCACATGGCTTTGATGTTTTGGGACCTATGACAAGGCAGTGTATGATGGCAGAAGGACCTAGTAAGGAAAGCTGCCCTCTTAGGGCAGCCAGGAGGCAGACAGGAGTGGGAGCATCTAGGGACAAGATATAGCCTCTAGGTCATGCCCTCAGAGGCGTACTTCCATCAGCTAGGTCCCACCTCCCAATGTCTCTACCACCTCCCAATACTGCCATCAAATTATGAATCTATCAATGAATTTATCCATGAATGAGTTAGAGCACTCATGATCCACTTACTTCCCAAAAGTGCTACTTCTGAACACTGCTGCTTTACGAACCAAGCTTTTAAGACATGAACCCTTGAGGGACATTCTACATGCAGACCATACGTCCATACACTCTGGGAATGGATCAGATACAATATAATTAGCTTATTTACTTAAAATGGGTATGTGTATGAGGTGGAATATATAAAATCATACTTTGGGCTTAAATATAAGTTATATATACTTAATTAAGCTTTGTATGCTAAGTTAAGTACTTTAAATATTTCAGGCAAATCATTTAAGAGTCTTAACACCTCCTTTGTAAAATGGGTTTTAGAGATATTTCTCTCCTAGTGTTAAGGCCAAATAACAATATCAATGGGAATAAAGTTTATATATACTGTAGCAAACACTTCATGAGTATTAGTTATAATTATCACCACCTAGCTGAACCAATACTAAAGCAGCTATACTCACATTCTTATAGAATTTAGTATCACCTTTGCCTTTTTCATTTTGTCATATTTCTAACTTCAAATTTTCATTTGCTATACATCCTTAATCTTTAATAATTATTGTTGTTTTGAATGTCTCAAATAACATTCATTAAAAATACTAAGCAGTTATGACCACTAGTCAAAAGCCAGAACAAAACATCACTTAAATTTTTGAGACAACATAAGACGTTCAGGATGCAATTAGAGTCATATGCTACTTTCTATAGGTAGTTTATGAGATCAGAATCCAATCTCTTAAATCACTAGCCTGATACCTACCAGCAAAAAGGATAAATAAAACCCAATACAGAAAACCTACAAAACTCTGCCCTTATTACCACAGATACACCATTCTGACAAGGGTACATTTAGTTTTTATGTAAGGCTTTTACCTTGAACTTAAGGCTTTATAATCACTAAATCAGGAGAAAATTAATTTTCCCTAAAACACCAGAAAGAGACAAGGACAAATGAGAAACACTTTCACAGACTGACAGCCAGGTATTTAGGAAGAGCTAGGTACCAGCTACAGAAAGAGTACAGTCAAGGATTTACAGTGATAGAAACTTGGGCTGGGGATATAGCTCAGTGGCATAAGTGCCTGCCTGGCAAGCGCAACGTCCTGAGTTCAATCCCCAGTACCGCCAAAATAAATAAATAAATAAATAAAAATAGAGTGATGGAAACTTGATGAATCAAACCTAAGTTGAAGGCTCTGTAGTCAGTCACTGTGTCCCACAAACAACAAGCAAATAGCTCACTGTTTGTGGGGCTTTTAGATAAATAGTTCTCCAACACAAGGCACCCTAAATCTGCTATGAATGAGAATTTTAGATCCTGAAAAGTGATTTAGAAAATCATATTTTTGTTAGCTATCTAACAAACATCTAATGAAAGGCACAACTAATTCCAGGAGATGACGCTTTTTACAAACCTTAATTAAATAAAAGACATTAATGGGGTCAGTATGCCTTTCTTTGGAGGTAAGTTCTTACAGAAGAAGCATGCAGCAGTTAAATCCTTGTTCCAACCATTAGAAGAACATCATCTCCCAAGAATGGAAAAGTGTAGAGAAAATAGTATCTCAAATCAACAAGAGTTTGATTTTTAACACTACTGGGTATACTTAATAAAATGCTGCGAAAACTGCTGCTTCAAATTTAGTAAGCACTCCTGAGACAAAGCCTTGCTCTACTTCCTCATGTAGTTCCAATTTTCAGTTTAGATTTATAACATTTGGTCTGGTATTGTCAAACATGTTTGTGCATTAATTTTCTGCTCTGTTTCCAAATCTATAGTGAAAATCAGGCCAGAAATGTAGATGCTGAACTATTTTCCCACACCTCCTTAGGCCAAGTTCTAAAATAAACAGTTCAAATCTTTTACCATTTTGTTGCAAATTGACCAAAATACTGCATGTACTTTCCTAGGTGAATTTATCTGTGTTCATCTGGAAGAGTAAACACTTAAACCCTTCATCCTCGGCCTGCCTCAGAACTCTGGGATGCTCATAGTTTGCGCACACTGCTACCACCCTTTCTTATCAAAATAATTCCAGCCTTCTCGTTCAATCACAGGATTTCTCAAAAGGCTAAACACTCCCACCACTGTTTGTACTTAAGTCAACAGTAACAAGTGGCCTGCTGGGGTCTCCATTACCTTTGCTCGCACTATATGAATGGAAGGGAGGGAAAAATGATTAAATCCTTTTAAACTCAGTACTTAAGCCTCTCACTCATACTTCCCACTCTACCAAGAGTCAGATTAAAATTCAGGAAGCTGGAGCTATATTGGCAGGAAAGCACAGTGCTCACTATCAACATGTCAGCATGAAAAGAATTACTCATAGCTTAGAGAATAAATCATCTGGGGATCATAAAAAAACACTTCAATACAAACAATTTTCAGAATATGCTTCATTAAACTAGATTCATTACTAGTATGTCTTACATATTCAAAAGAATTTAAAAGTAGTTTTGATGCAACTAAGCAAAAGACCCCAACACTTGGAAAGTAAAATGTTTTAAAATTTTATGAATTTTTCTGAATGTAGATTTTAATTAGAAGCTGTTAAATTTAAAAACTACAATTTCAAAGTGGACCCTAGAAACATAATTGACAAAAAGTGAGCAAAATAAATTAAAATTACCTCAGATCTCTAGTTACATTTATACACTAACACTATCTGAATTTTTAACTAGTCAATAATTTAAAAGCTAGAGAAATATCCCGATATGAACACTTTCAAACAGGAAAAGCATTATATACAAAACATTATATTGAATGGCATGTGAAAGCTAAACAAAAAACCTTCATTTCTCTGACCTGTTTTGATACAATATGTTTTTTCCCATAACTATTCAAAAGCGAGGATAATCTAAATGCTACAATTTCCACATTTTGAATGAAAGATTCCTCATTAAGGGCTTGGAATAAGACTACGTAAAGAAAAATAGTACATAAAATAGTGAGTCTTCAGGAAAATAATTAAAATAACTATGAGATGATTTTAAAATACCAACTTAGTAAAAAGTTCAAACTAAGCTTACTATCTAAATGGTTATCTGAATAATAATTTGAAAAATTGATGACAGCAACTGCTGTAACAATTGATGTCAAATAATTGCTCAGTCTAATATTCAGTTTAACTGAAAATCATGCATATAAGCAATTCTGAACATTAACAAATTAATCATTTTATGCCAATTTTTTAAAAATTAGGCTACGAATAAAGCAATTTTAGCTTTTGGATCAATAAACAATGCTAGTCAAATTTTGCTATAGTCTTAAGATTCCAAGCATTGACAAGGTAATATATCAAATTTTATTTTAGGTATAATCCATGTTCTAAGCAAGAATTTACATTTCAGATTTTTCTAAAGCTTTGAACTTATTTTCTGATATCGCTGTTGTGAATAAGGAGGACATCATCGAAAACACTGCACAAACATGGAAGAAAGGGAAAATGAAAAAATGCTAAATGGTTTACGTAAAATTACAACTGAGTTGGAGGGATTTAGTTTTATAAACAGAGTACCATAATTGTTTCTTGAAAATTATCTTCACTAAAACTACTAAAAGGCAAAGTTCAAAATATCATTTTACATAGTAATAACAAATTCTAAAAGAACTGTAGACCATGAATGTATCATGCAACAGAAGTATGTGAATTTCTATATACTGTGTATATTTGTGTATTTGTTTTATTACAAATCAATCATCAAAATATTAGTGTTTTAATGGGAGGTTTTATTGGTTGGCTGTTCTGTAAGCAAAAAGGCTGAAAATTAATACATATCAAAATTAAGAAATTAGAAGGACAACAGAATAAACCCAGGAAAAAAGCACTATCTACCTGAGTTGAAGTGGAGAGAAAAATTTACCCCTGATAATTTTTAAATACAACTCTGGGGTACATGTAGTATGATGGGCTTGATTTCATACACCTCAATAATTCATCTATGAAATTAGCAGTAAAGGGATCCAAAGCTATAGTGATTGCCTTTGTAGTCCCTTGGAGAAATGCAACATCTTTTGGGACAGGCTTTCAGCTACTATGTAAGAATCTTGTAACATCCTATTGATGAAAAGCACCCAAAACAAAGTTATTAACACAAGGAAACTTCTATAATCAAGAGTTGACAATACCAAATCTGATAAAAATATAAAATAAATATGCCTCAAGTGATAAAAATATAAAACTGAAAATATAAACTCACGTAGTTTTATTCATTACATAAAACATTCACATCTTTTTTTCAGGTACAATGACAAATGAAATTTAAATTTGTCATTATGTCAACTGATATGTCAACATAATTTAACACATTTTGAAGAACATTATTTTTAGATCCTACTCTGTACTGAGGTTTAAATAGGGGTTATCCTCTGATAATAAAGATAAAGGGGATAGATGGTGACAGAAATTTTATATACTACATCCAGAATGGTATTGAAAAACCATTACTTAACACATTTACTTCTGAGCCAATATAAACCTCTTAGTCTAGATAATTTTAGTTAAAATTTACATTTCACTTATCATAGCATAAAAGTAAAACATGAAAATACAAAAACAAAAATCCAATCTGTTAATACATCTTTTATAATTTGTATAGAACTTAATCATAGCCAAGATAATGCTTGAAGTTTTCCTTCCCAACAAAGATAATTATGAAGAGAGGATATTATGTTTGACTTTAAAATATTGCCTAATATTTTTTAAATGCACTGGAAAATCTGTTCAACATAGTACTGGAAGTCCTAGTTGGAGCAATTAGGCAACAAATAGAAAGAAAAAGCATCCAAATTGGAAAAGAAGAAGCAAAAGTATCTGTTTTAATAGACAACATGACATTATATGCAGGAAACTCTGAAGACTGTACAAAATAAAACTTTTAGAACTAATAAATGCAGCAAAGTTGCAGAATACCAAGCCATATATAAAATCTGGTGTGTTTCTTTGCATTTATCAGTGAAGAATCAGAAAAAGACATGAATAAAATAATTTCACTTAGCAAAGCATCTAGAAGAATATCAGTTGCAACTGAAAAATGTGGTGAAGGCTTAAATTTTAAAAATGTATTACACTCAAAGACATATTGCCATTAATTCACTGTAAAATACTCTCCCTCCAGCATATTTATCCCAACATCCTTATCACTTTCTGAAGCAGATCTAGGAGTTTTCTTTCAGTAGCATCTCTAGTTGCACTGTTATGGCTGACTTGGTGTCCTGAATCAATTCAGAACATTTACTATTTATGGAACCTTTTAAGTCTGGGAAAGAGCCAGAAACTGCAGTGGTCAATACAGTAGATGAGGACACACTATTATGTTTTTACAAAGCTTGCCTTTCTGTTGGATGACACTAAGCAGCAGCATTCATCCTACTTTTCTAAAATCACACTTTGTAAAGACACTCACAAAAGAGGATATCCAGAATTGCTTCAGAAAGTGGGAAGAACTATGGGATAAGTGTGCTCAAAGCAAGGGGACGTTTTGAGGATGATTCATGGCCAGCTGTCTTTCACTGTAACAAATGTTTTCTATTTAAACATTTCAACACATTTTAATTATACCTTATAAAATACCTAGAAAGTAAAGCATGTGTACATGAAAATCACAAAATGTTGCTATGAGGAATTATATATAATACATATTATTACATATTAATTATTATATAATATAAAGGAAAATACATTCTATGTTCGTATATCAGAAGTCTTAATTTTTTGTGCATTCATTCATTCAGAGACGAGTCTTGATAAATTGCCCAGGCCAGAATTGAACCAGGCTCAAGCAATCTCCCAGTTGAGCCTCCTGAGCAGCTAGGACTATTGGGAGCATGACACTGCACCCCAGCTCAGAAGACTTCATATTAAGATGGTGACTTACTACTCCACAAAAAGTTTCAGTTGAGGAAGACAAAAATGTTCTGGGGCTAACGGGTGTATAACAATGTGACACCACATTTAAAAACCGTTAAAGTAGCAAAGCTATGCTGTGTATTGCTATGGTTTGTATCTGGGGCGTCCTCCAAAGGCCTATATGTTAAAATGTTTAGTCACCAGCTGCTGCCATTGGGCGGCTGTGGAAAGTTTAACAGGTGAGGCACAGTGGGAGTACTGCAGTCACTGGAGAACACCCACTAAGGGGAAACTGCCATGTAGTGCCTTCCTCCTTCTCTTTTCTCCTTTTGGTCAGCAGATGAGTAGTTCTGCTGCGCATTGCGGCCATGCCATAGCCCCCTAAACAACATACCAACGATTGTAGACTGTAATCTCAAAAATTCTGAGGCAAACTAAACCTTTTCTTTTTATAAGCTGACTAACTCAGATATTTTTTACAGCAAGGGAAGGATAGGAAATTTTAGCACAAAAAATGTTAACTATAATATATAATTGTAATTGTGCAAAAGCAATGCTTTATACAAGTAGTATATATAATAAATATGCTCACTAGTTTTATTTGAGGTAAGTTGGGTCACCAGAATAGATTCAAATTTTTATTAGTAAGTATTGTTTTAACAATGAATAGAGTAAAATTCAATTTCTAGGAAAATAACAGTTGTGAGAGGTAGGAACAAGATTAAGAACCTTTCCTGTTTCCCTTTATAAAAATTAATGCCCTTTCTCCATGAGTACTACCATTTCCTTCTCCATCTCTTCTAATAACATTCCATGTTAAACCTAGTTCTACATCTAAAAACACTAAGGCAAAGATCCTCCAGTTTAGATTGTGTGTTATAGTCAAGTGCCTTTGCAATTAGTATTTCTTCGTGGATTATCATGGGGACATACAGTAATTATGAGAATTTTCAAATGAAGAACATGCTTTTCTAGGAAATAGAAAAGTAGGAGCACTTAGCTTATTTTATGAAAATACAATGATCTTGACATAAAAATGTGATAAGAAAATTATAAGAAAAAAGTCAAAGGTCAGTATAACTATCCTGCATTTCCAATGGTTTTCAGATATCTTTCCAAAAGAACACCTTCAAACGAGGCACTCATATTCATTTTCATGCTATTGTGAACACCGTAATTAGCAAAAAACTGTTTAATGAAACACACTTTTCCCTATCAGTGAAAAGTCTCTTAAGATTTAACTGCAATTTCACTTGTAACTAAACTTGCCTTGTACCCTTACCTCAAGCTTTGTTTATGCTACCAAAGTATTTCACAAAGTGAATTTTATATATTGTTAATAGGTAAATTACAAAAAAGAATCATTTGAAAATATTTGGAAATTGATGTATTCAAAACTCTACTGCAAAACTTCTCAAAGTTTTATATGCTAATAGCATTAAGTATCTGTACAACTGAACTGATAGCTTTTAATCTAGAACAGATACACTCCATTAATTTGAAAAGAACTCATGAAATCAAGACTTCTACTATTTCTCATTTGCAAAAGAAAAACAAAGATCAACTGTCCATCGCTTAGGTCACTGTGGTTTTTCAGATTTGGAACTGAGAGAGAAGTCGCTTGTATAAAGGGTTAAACAGATCCCTTCAAACATGTTTAAATTTGCCCTTCTGAGTTTGTTTGTTTTTACTGATTTTTTAAGATTCAAAAAATTAATACTATTATTACTTGACTGTTCTCACTCCATTATTTTGCTAGTAGCTTTATTTCCAAAGGAAACAGTTATCTCCATACAAACAAAACTGTAACTGCACCGATGTACTACAGAATAACAATCCTCAGTGGGAAAGTTCAGCAATGGGGGGAGCCTTGGAAATGAATGAGCAGTTCTTGGGTGACACAAGTGAGTTTCCACTGGACTTAAAGGTTAGGAGTTAGGGATTCAGGAGGTCCTGTGGTGAACAAGAACTCCCACAAAGTCTGTCCCACAGACAAATGACATGGATGAAAATCCTATTTATAAATACTTGGTCATACAATCTATTTTAAATTTAAATATAATTTTTTAATGTGTTTGTATGTTTTTAACACCAATCCAGAAATGCAACTACTAAAACAAGACTGAACTACTGTCTTTGTTCGAACTTACCAAGTTTGTCACTATTTCAGGAACTCATATAGCCAATAACAATATTACTTGTGGTATTAATAAAGACCTAACAAGTTTATTAATGGCCCTCACCTTCACAGTAATTGTGTGTTTTTTAATATAGTCATGCCAAAGCATTTATATAATGAAATATATATTACGTAACAAATTACTTTCCTTTATATTTCTTTTGTCTATTTAAAAAATTATATTTACATACAAGTTGTATAATTTTAAATTTTGACCTTATGTTATATCTTTTAGTTTTGTTTCAGGATAATAAAGTGGTAATTTAAAATATCTTTTTTGAAAAGGGCACTAGCATGCCAGCTGACACTGTATTTTCATTTTATCCTTCTTCTCTTTCCCTTTCTTCTTTTCCCGCCTCCCTACTATCCTTTTCCTTTTGAACAATTTCTTGAGATAACAATGTGCACAAATCCAAAAACACCATCAGAAAGAAGACACCAAGCAGGGCAAGCAATTAAACAGAGGGACAGTTTAATGGGATTTTATGAGTGAGCAGAAGAGGAGAAAGACACTGGGTCTGACAGGGATGAAAACCACTCAACTAAAGGTGACAGTAACACTCTGGCTCAAATCGGGGCTGAAGCACAGAGGTGAGGGAAGGGGGTCTCATTTCCACTCAGCTTCTAAGTCTCCAGATTCCTGAGGACACATACCCTTATTGTGTCTCAGCGTCTACTATTCCACACAGCCTGCATGGTTCTGAATTACCCCACAGCCTACTGAAAGTAATAAAAATACTTGGACCTAAAAGGACTATTATACACAGTCATTGCTACCAGAGTTCCACAAAAGCTTTCTCAATCTGTTGGCTTCCACAGTGGTGAGGTCATCTTCTGTCTCAACCATGCTATGTAACTCTGTGTTACATATTACCCTTCATTTGAAAGGAGGACTTTTCAGAAACACTTACCTCAGTAGTAGTTCCAATATCAGCAGATGGGCTGCATGTGCTAGTATCTGGAGGAACTGTGCCCACACTGCTTCGAACTGGAGAACTGGGGACAGGGCCTGCCACAGCCTCTGAATAGACTGAAGATGTACTCGGATTGCCTTTCTTCTGAATCTTATTCCAGACCTTATTCATTGTGTCAGCTAGTTCATAGAAGAGCTGAACCTGACCATAAAAGAAAAAGAATACAAAATTTTCTATTTCTACTCACAATTCACTAAAATGCTAAGTTAGCACAAGAAAACAAGAATCTTCAAGTATTTTCCAACATATCACTGTTCTTGATTATTCACACTTGTGATTCACTTCATACTCACACTGTAATACCTTAAACCCAGCATTTCTTTGGAATAAAACCATGCTAATAAGTGCAGCTGACAATGAAAAAGTTGACTTAAGATATAAACAACAGAGCAAATCACACCTCTCTTAAGCAGAAGATCAAAATTAGAAAACAAATACATATTCCAGTATATGTAATTATTTTGTGAAACATAAATCACTACCATCCTATTTTTTCAATAATTTCTATGTGTAACTTTATCTTTCTGAGGTATATAACTGAAACTAAATTAATTCTTGGCAAAATAAACTGAAAAAGAATGACATAACATAGAACAGTAAAAGAAAAATGTTACATATGAGACTTTTCTATAGATAAAAAACATATCCAACCTACTATCCCCCTGGTATATGTCATTCCAATATTCTGAGAAAAAACTGTTTAACTTGCACATTGTTTGACTGAGTTCTAAGATATTTACACAAGATTTCATAAATAAGCATTAATCATGGAATTTGTATGACAACATATTGCCATATACTATATAAAACAAGCCCAGGGTAAAAATGCAAACACAATATATAAGCAAATCCACAGCTGGATACCATATTCTGCTTGCCTTTTTTTTAAAGTGAAATTCTCATATTTATAAGAAGTTTCAGCCCCAGGACACATCCAGATGATGAAGCTGGCTTCTTATGTGGGCAGAACAGATGCATAAAAACACTGTTGTCAGTCCTTACTTGATATAAAACAGTACTCAAGTGTCATTTTCTCCTTTTTGTATAATAAAGTCTCAAATCTAAGGACATAACTATTTGTGTTCAAAAACAAATTCATGGGGACAGATTTTTTTTAAAAAACTTCTTAGAAAAATTTTAGTTTCAAACTTTTTCTCCTTCATAATGATAAATGTCTCCTTAAAAAAGAAATACTTTGGGGCTAAACTCAATTTTTGAAAAATTATTTTAGTTTTCAAAAAATAACATGACAAGCAGAGTAGAAACAAAGGAAACAATTCTATATCCTTTTAAGTGTATGAAGTTTACTTATGAGAAATAATGCTGCTTTGTTATTCTAATTCCTTTTTACTATTATTAAACATTTTACAGAGGTATGAGCCTGAACACAGGTACACAAGGGGGCTGATGAGTCTCATTTTCGTTGAGCTTCCAGCTTTCCCCCTCCTGAGGTGACCCAGCCTTATAGCGTCTCCCAGATGAAAGTGTCTATAAAGTGCCAAACAATGACACAAGCATTAAACGTATTTTCTTTCAAAGAAGAAAGTTGCTAACTCAATAGTTGGGCTTCCTCCCAAAATGAGGCAATTCATTTGAGGATAAATATTCAGTTCTCATCTTTCCATTAGTAATTATCTCTTCTAAAGCTACAATGCACTACCATTTTCTACCTAGTAGAATGTCTGAAATTAAAAAGCCAACTATTAATGTACAGCAATTGAAATTCTCATTCTCTGCTGGTTAAAATGTAAAATTCAGCATTTAATTTTTCATAGTTTTGAAATAGGCATATACCTTCCATATAATCTAGACATTCTGTTCTTAAGTATCTTTCCCTGAAAATGTCCACAGAAAGATATGCATGGAAATGTTAACATCAGCATTATCTGGAATAGCTCAAAATCAGAAAAAATCTTCAACTGTTCAATAATAAGCATTGAACAAATTCAAGTACCTATATGTATATGCACAAGGGAATATTACTTGGCCACAAAAAATTAACCAAGCGCTAAATTTTACATAATAATTTATACAAATCTATACAAATCCAGAGGAATTAAATTGTAGAGCTGCAGAATACAACATGATTGACCTATGACAACTGAATCATATAGAATTAACAAGGTCTTTTCAAAGAGTGAACATTGCTGTGGTTTTTAATATTTCCTGATGAATAAAGAGATTCTGAGTGAGAATCTCACTAAAAATTAAACTTGCTCACATCAACAGACCCTTTCAGTCTGACAGTGAAAAAAAATTCTTGTGTTTAAAAGCATTATATCTATAACTGATTTAATTCCATCAGCTAAAAGACACATCTATGCTGCAATCATTACATTTTCAGAACAGTTTAAATTACAAAAGGGAAAGCTTCAAAGTAATTCTGAATCTAATCACCTGGATCATTGATGGCCCAATTAAAAAATAAATACTTAAGAGGAATCCTCAATAAAATAGATACTTATTTTTAAAACATGCAACTTTAACTTTCCTTTCACAAATCCAATGTACCAACCTGGGGATTAGAGCATTTTATTTCCAGGGACTCTAGGTCAACATGGAGACAGACAACAAATGAATGTCTTGCATCGGGTCCTGTAGTAATTAGTTTTTGAGATGTGACAGCTAGAGTAGAGGTACAACCCATAGGTTCCACTAGGCAAAGTATCACTTGTTTTCCAAGAAGGGTATATATGCTGAAATGATGTAGGCTGATGGTCCAAGGAAAAGCATCACCTAATAAAAGGGAAAAATAGAAGGAAGAAGGCATATAAACAAAAACATGTTAATTGTCACATGATAGTCAAATGACTTTTTTATGTTTGAAATATAAAGCATTCAATACAATATAAAGCATTCAATACTATAAAAAGCAGATATAGTATCCCAGTGAGCAAGTGCTAAATAAGTCACAGAATATTTTTACCTTTTAAAATGTTTATTTTTGTACTTATACTTCTGTATGCATAATACTCTACATGGTAAACAATACATCAATAGAAATTGAGGAGATAATAATTACAAAGAAGCTCTAACTTCAACTTCTCTTACTCCTAGTGGATTTTATTGTGCAACTGTTGGAAACACATGCACCATATCTTGGAGATTCTAGAAAATGAATTAAAACAGGGAAATGAAACTGTGTGTGTGTGTGTGTGTGTGTGTGTGTGTGTGTGTGTGCGCGCGCGCGTTTACATGCACGCACACTCACAATATTGGGGATTTGACCCAGGGTTCACAAATGATAGGCAAGCACTCTATACGTAAGCTACATCCCAGCTTTTTTATTTTGGGACAGGGTCTGGCTAAACTGACAGGGCTAGCCTCAATCCTGAGGTCTTCATGCTTCAGCCTCCCAAGTAGCTGGGATTATAGGCATGCACTACAGCATCACCTAAAATAACTGCAATAATTTCTAAGTGAACTGAAAATAACCATAGATTTGGCTGTGGAATTAGAGGAAAAAGTATAAGCAATTAATCTACTACAGTCTGTTGGGGAACCTTCACAGGAATTTTGTGGGGTGTTTACTACAAATCGAAGTTCCTGGGTTCTACTTCAGATCAGATCTACTTAATCATATAATTTCTATAGGTAAGACCCAGGAGACATTTCAATTTTAGTGTATGTGCTGCCATTTCAAAATATTTTCTGGATGACCCTGATGTGTTTGAGTTCTTTTAAAATAAAATAAATACCCTTGATAGAAAAATTAGCCCTCATATACTACAGGATTAAACCAAAAATTCTGTTCCTTCTTTTATATTTTTACCTTTAGTTTATCTCAGATGAAACTAATTCAATGATACAAATTTCTCATATAAACATCTTATTTTTATGCAAAATATAAATATGTATCTCTGTGAAATACTAAAATATCTACAAACACATATTGTGATGACAATTTGATGGAAAATAATGTTGATACCACTTGTATTTTTGACTTAAAATTTTACTAGCACTTTTGAGTATTGATGAGATAGTACAGACTTCTTTTGAAATAATTCAATTAGTTTAAAACAAATAGAGAACATTTACTTATTTTCTAATTAAAGAAGTACTTAGTACCTTACAAAGGTAATTTAAGACATATAAAAGAAGAAAAGCTCAAAATCAGTCATAATCCATCTCTACTGTCACTCTAAAATATAAGACTAACAATGTTTTCTTATATTTCCTTGATATGTTTGGCCTCTAAGAGTAACAGGTATGCCAAAGCAGAGGTAGGACTAAGGATTACACTGTTCTTATAATGTAACATTTCTATTTATTAAGGAAAAAATACTAAGGAAATTACTTATTGGATAGTACTATGAGTAAGTGTGAAAGGAATCTAAATATGCATTTGATGCTCTGTAGATCCCAAGAGATAAATTTTTATCAGCATGATCATTCACAATGTCCTAACTAAATATAGTTAATGCATCCAGAAAATAAGAAACTTTGAAATTGAAATCTGACTAAAATAAATCTTATTACATAATAGTTCACAATAATGACTACAAATAACCCTAACTGCATAGTTATGTGGTCAGTACTATGGTGCTTTGCCTGAAGACTTAAAATATTTTGCCCCATGAAAGAATGATGAACTTTAAATTATCTGTAAGTTGTGAAATTATTGTAAAGATGCACATCAAATTTCATGCTATTTACAAAATAAGAGCTCTGCAATTTGTCTTAAAATATTTGGAATGATTTCACACATAAATTTTAAAACCAATAGGTAGTGCCCCCCATATTATATATATAATGGCTACTGCCCTTTCTCTCTCTCTTTGTATGTATATATGTGTATAAATATATCATATATATCTTCAAACATTATTTTATCAAAGAAGTACTATGTGCTTATGTTGTACAAAAGACCACATTTAAATCTGTGAAATTTTAAAAAAGATTCCCAGTCACATTTGGTTCTAATCTCAGCTAGGTGTTTCTATTTCTTCTTCAGAATCACAATAATACATTGAAATTGTGTATATATAATTTATTATATATATATATATACACATATATTGTTGGGGTTTTTTGTTTGTTTTTTGTCTTTTTGAGACAGGGTCTTGTTATGCAGTTCGGGCTGGGCTCAAACTCACTTTGTAGCCCAGGATGGTCTCGAATTTGCAAAGATCCTCCAACCTGAGCCTCCAAGTGTTGGAATTACAGGCCTGTGCCATCACACTTGGCTAGGTATTTAGCATGTTAAAACAAACCTTTAGGAAAGAAAGAGAGAAAAAAAAGAAAAAAAGAAGAAAAAAAAGAGAAAAAAGAAAAGAAAAAAAGAAAAATTATATATATAAAAAAATATGTAAGAAAGTAAGTATGTATGTACAGCATATCTTACATAGTTGTGCTACTGACTTAGGTCACTTTATAGTAAGGAATAGTTGATGATTAATTGATCAATTTTGCATGTCTGTATCTGTGTTCCTGAATATACACTTCAAAGTTATCAATATGTAAAGCAACAACCATTGTTGATTCCCTGTCACCTTGTCTGTAAATCAGTTTTGATTGTACTATTCTTATGCTACTTTGTGTCTGTTTGTTAATATGTTTTTGTTCTTTTACTTTTAAAATAATAAAAAATAAATAAATAAAATTCCACTAGAATTGTAAAAAAAAAAAAAACCAAACCTTTAAATGTATTACTGTATGTCTACTTACTTAGCATGCAGATACTCTGTTTTTCAAAACACACTTTACATAATAGCTGAGATGTTCACATAAAATGACAAAAATTCCTCAATTAATAACATCATAAATCACATTACCTGTGCAAATATTTTACAAGTATGCTGTGGACCACCTTCCAAAAATATAAGTACATACTCTTTTATAATATGGCCAAACAGTGTTCTGAGTGCTTGCTAAAATATGCTCAGATAACTGTCCACAAGAGATGTAAGTAAGTGGCACAAGCTGGAGCTGACCTAGCCATCCTTCTTCTCCCATACCCCCGAGTGCTGGGATGTATGCCACTGCTCCAGGCACAAACATTTACCAATTCTGAGCTTGGGAGATCTATACTTTAGGTGCTGCTACATTCAATTCTTGGGGAGGGTCCTTTTGAGCTGGTTTGTGGAAAATCCACTTCTTTCTGTTTTCTCAGGTAACTGAGAAAGAGGAAGTTCTGCTGTCTCTTACTGTACTCAATTAATAAGGCACTAATTCAATCATCTGGGTTCTACCTAAATGTCATCTGTACCTAATTTCCTCCTAAAAGTTTCACCTCACAATGCAATTACATTGGGAATTAAGTTACCAACATACAAATTGGAAAGGGGTACAAATATTCAGTCCATTAACATTAGTCTAGGTAAATAAGTGATACCTGTGATGTCTGTGCAAAGATTTAGATGAAGCAGTGAAGGAGTTGGAAGAAGCAAAATTATCAACAGAGGAAAAAGGTAATTTTTCCCCGGACGCTGTCAAGAACTAAGGAAGAAAAGCTAGATGGAAACAAATGGAACAATACAATGCAGGACTTCAGTTTATGAAATTAAGTACCTGAGAGAGTATGTAACTATGCAGTTGTGTTACTCCACACAGAATATGCATGAGATAGCAATTAAAATATTTTCTACCAGTCACAGATTTCTACATAAAGCAGTTATGGAAGATTCTTTTCTATAAGTCATCGTGCAATTCTTGCCTGACTCTTAATGTGGCCAAGCATGCAGATGATGAAATGTAACCACTTCCAGGTTACATATGTAAATAAATACTAACCTATAAAATGGTTTCACAAAATAAGGGGATCTAGGTAAGACTGGCAGTTATGGCAAAGTAAGGAGTTTAAAAAAATCCTCTTTCCCCAAAATAAAACATAAAGCTTGATGTAATTGATAAAACAAACACAACCAAGTATTCTAAGTAGCAAAGCATGCAGGCCTTAAAAAAGCTGAAAACTGGTTATAAAGGGTGAGAGACTGTGATATGTTCAAGCATAAAGTCCCTCCTAACTCTCCAGAGTTCATTCACTATAGACAATGTGCTACGGCAAGGAAGCCTGTAAGTTCAGAGGAGGCACTGCTGCCAGAGTTTGAAAGAGGTCATTGATTTGGAGGTGTGATCAATGTCCAGACCTTGCAGCACTGTCCACAAGATGATTACCTCAGCAGTGGCTGAGCATGGAAGACAAATAGCTCATTTACCTGGGTCTATGGATGACATTGGGGCAAACATCTTCCTGATGGGAATGGTATGCTTGCACAGTGGAACTGAAGAACTATGTTCTCCATAAATTCCTGAGCAACCCTGAATTGCAAATATATAGAGGGGACATGCAACAGAACTCATATAAGAACAGAGACAGGCCACAATTGATTATGAGAAAATTCACAACACATGCACATACAGATTCTATAGAAGACAAAAGGTCTTACTGGTAGTTTGAAAAAACCCTGATGTTTTAGTTGAGTAATAAAACAAGAAGAAATAAGGATAAATACCTAAGAAGACAGAGTTTTAAATGAAGGCATTAAGAAGTGTGAAGCAAAAATTATAAAAGATATCCCATCACATAGATGGAAAGATACACACTTCAGATGTAGCACAGATGTCTTAGCTACTTTTCATGCTGCTGAAATGAAATACCCAACACCCAAAGTTAAAGGAGAAAAGGTTTATTTTGGTTCATAGCTTGTAGAGGTTTCAGTCCATAATTGGCTGACTCCAAGGCAGGGTGGCATGACAAGAGGGAGAAATAGTCCATGCTAAGCAGGCAGGAGACAGCAAAGCAGCAGCAAGTGACAAGTTGTGACTTCCTTTCTGTCACTCATATCCTGTCCAGGCTATCTACCCTTAGTCCAGGTAGCACTCACATCCGGGTGGGGCACTCTTAATCCTAGCATCACACCATGAATCAGTCACAATATCACATTTTTGATCCCAGTATCGCACACTCTAGATCCAGCCACCTCCAAAAATCTCCACCTGTGACGCCATGAGGCTTTGGGGAGACAAGTCAATAACAACACAAAAAGTATGAAACAAACCCACAACACACATAACACCTTTCAGGAAAATAAGTATAGGAAATTTCTCTACATATGCACATTCATGCATACTAACACATAAAAAATTCAATTTAAAACAGATATTTAAGACAAAGAACAAGAAACATATGATCTACCTCAAGAAAAATCTGTAAATAAAAATGATCTTTGAGCATGTACAGATATTAGATGTAGTAGGAACAGAAAGAGAGAGACACAGGGACACAGACAGATACTGACTACCAAGAGGTTAATATAAACGTCTTTGGGAACTAGAGAGGATTTTTGAAATTGAGGGTGGGCTGAGAGTTTAGCCCAGTGGTGCACTGCACACTAACAATTATGTGGTCTTGAGTGAATCCCAGCACCGCTAGCACCCCAACTGCCCAAATGTAAAGGAGGATAAGATAACAGTGAATCAACAAATTAATAATCTTACAAGGAAAGAAGATATACAAAGAACCTAACCAAATTTTAGAGTAGATATAGTGGAATTAAAATGAAAATTTTATTGGGGAATTTCAATTGCAGATTAACAATGGCATTTAAAAAAATCTATGAGCCTCAAGACAGCAGAATAGAATTTATTTAAGAACAGAATGAAAAACATATTTAAAAAATTAACAGAACCTTAGAGACGTAGGTGACAGTATCACATGTACATCTATAAATATAAAGGAAGTCCCACGATGAAAAGAGAGACAACAAAACCAGAAAAAGATGAAAAGTTAGAAAAAAGAAAAGTTCAAAATTTATAACATTAACAAACACAGCAAAGCCCAAGGAGGAAGAATACCATGAGACGAGCATCTAGACAGATCATAAATCATACGGTTGAAGTACAAAAGAAAATGAGCAATGTACAGTAGAAAAATCAATCCACTTAAAGGTTTTTGTTTGAAATAATGGAAGAGAAAAGTCAGTGGAAAATCATATTTAAGTGTAATAAGAAAAAAATAAACTGTCCATCAAGAATTTCTAACAAAAAAAACTATCCTTCAAAAATACAGGCAAAAGAAAGGTATCTTCAGATATACACAGGGTGACAGACAATCACTACTGTAGATCTGCCTTATAAGAAAGAAATATCTTGTCTTTCAAGTGGTCTACAGGAAACAAAGTAGGCCAGATATGACAAATTTAAGTTATGAGACTATTAAAATAGTATTTGTCTTAAGCTCTTTGAAGGGTTCCATTATAAAGAAGAATAATTATAACCTTGCATTATTGCATTCTGATACATGTAAATGTAATGTCTGTTTCACCAGCAAGAGGTAAAGAGTAGATATGTAATACAGCAAATTTTCTGTAATTTACCAGAATTGACAATGTATTTAAGGTAGAATATAATAAATGCACATGCACAATGTCATTACCAGAGTCACCAAGATTATATATTGTAAAAAAAAAAAAAAATCAACATGAAAAATGAAGTGCCATACCAAAATACAGATTTAACACAAAGTAATAAAAGAGGAACACACAATAAGTAGCAAACTACCAATTAAATTCCAATATATTACTATTATATTACATTAGTTAAAATGTTTTACACACCCAACTTAAAAATCAGATTATTAAGACTGTATAAAAAGCAAGAAGCTAACAAAAGCTGTCTAAAAGAAACAGTTTTCTTACAAAACAAAATTGAATTTAAAGTAAAAGGCAGAAAAAATATATGTCATTACAACTATAACAATAAGAAAGCTAAAGTAGCGATCATTAAAAAATATAGAGTGCACTCAGGGTATGGACTGGAGTAGCTACTATCCATATGAGGTTTAAGATGAGAAGTATTAATCAGACAAAGAAGGACATATCATAATAACAGCGTCAATATTTTGCAAGACATAAAAATTATAGATGCACTTACACCTAACAATGAGAATTTCTAAACACATGACACAAACACTGATAGAATTTAAAGAAAATGAAAACCAGGTAACTAAAAATAATATTTGTCAATCTTAATACCTTGCATTCAATAGAATCACTAGAACAAACTCAGCAGGTCTATAGGAAAGTTGATTAACACTATCAGCAAACATAAAGAAACAAAAAATCTTAATTGATGTAAAACAAAGAAATTTGATTATTAACCTAAATACCGCCCAAGAAAATGAAACAAAAGGTTCACCAATTCCACAGAATTTCACTGATAAATCCTATCAAACCTTTAAAGAAATTATGTCACTTCTTTATAAATTCTTCTAAAAACAGAGGAAGAAAGACTTCCCAACTTCTTTCAGAACAGCCCTACTTAACTATTAAAACCAAAGTCCATATAGGAAAATTACAGACTAAAATCTTTCCATGAACATAGATACAAAGGTACATTCAAAAAATGAAACAACATATCTGGCACCACAGAAGAGTAGAGCATACTACAGCCAAAAGGAATACAGCCTAGAAGTATAAAGTTTAATTGACAATTTAACTACTTATGTAAAGTTGGTTAATGTACTATGCAAAATCAATAACATAAAGAAATGACTTGATCATCTCAGCAGATTCATGAAAGCATTTCAGAAAATCCTAAAGCAACTATTAACTCATGACAAAAAATATCAAACAAGAATGTATACCAAGCTGGTCTTTTCAACCTGATGAAGGACCTTTACGAAAAATAATTAAGGTATTTCTTTTCTAAGAGATACAGATTCATCATTTTGCCCAAATTGACTCCAAACTTCTGGGCTCAGATGATCCTCTCACCTCAGTAGGACTTATCTTGTAGTTTTCATCTTCAATTATTCCCAAAGACTCATGTATAAATGATTGGTCCCACTGTGGTTCTACTGGGAGGTAATAGAAACATTAAGAGGTGGGGCCTAATGGGAAGTTGTTAGGTCACTGGGCTGATGCCCTTGAAAGGGACTGTGAAACTCTGCTCTCTTCCTCTTTTCAATTTTTTTCTCATGCTGATTTTAAGGTGAGTGGTTTTGCTTTACCATATGTTTCTGTCTGCCATGATATATCAAGAGGTGTTAGCACAGGCTCAAAACAACATGGCCAAAGGGTGATGGATTGAAACCTCGAAAACTCAGCTTAAGTTTTTTCTCTTTATAAATTGACTATCTCAGGCATTTATCATAGTAAAAAACAAAACCTAACACAGAGATATATTAAAATTTAAAATTAATTTCCCTCTAGGATTAGAATCAATGAAGCAAGTCTACTCTCAGTAGTTCGATTCAACACTGCCCAAGAGATCTTAGCTAATACACTAAGAAAAAATATATACATCACAACTGTAACAACAAGAAAGCTAAGTAGCTACCATGAGAAGAGACAGGGCATGTTCAGGGTAATATGGTCATAGACTGGCCTAACACAAAACCAACTTAATACCATCCAGATACAAAAGAACTCAACTTTCTTTATTCTGGTATGACATGATTCAGAATATAAAATGTGCTAGAAAATCCAAAATAAAAACATCTATTAAAGAAATTTTCAATGTATGTTTTTATATATTAGCAGTAAAGAATATAAAAATGAAAATAAAATAATCCCACCAGAATAGCAGCAAACAAACAAGTAGGGATAAATTTGACAATGAATTATAAGACTTATATACTTCAATCTGCAAGACATTGGTAAATAAAACCTATATAAATGAGAGAACATTTTTACATGCACAGATTTTAAAGACTCACTTTGTCAAGGTATCAAATTTTCCCCATACTGACCTTAAATTCAATCCCTATAAAATCCTAACAGGTTTTTTTCTGTAGAAATTGGTTAAGTGAATGTTAATATTCCTATAAAATTGTGAAGGATATACAATAAAATAATTTCAAAAAATAAAATTTGATGATGCCTATAATCTAAAGTCTTACTGTAACATTACAGGGATTAAAATCATGTGGTGTATCACTGTTGAGATCATGTCACCTTGTCTGTAGATCAGTTGTGATTGTACTATTTTTTATGCTAATTTGTGTCTGTTTGTTAATATGTTTTTGTGCTTTTATTTTTTTAAAAATTAAAAAAAAAATCATGTGGTGTAGAAACCACGGGAGGCATATAAATCAACAGATTAGAAATAAGAGTCTAGGGAAAAATATAGTTATAGTTAACTAACTTTCAAAACAAGGTACCAAGATAATTCAATGAGGAAAGAAGAGCTTTTTCAAAAAATAATGTTACAATTGGATATTCTCATGACTGGACTCTGCATGATCAATTATAGCATTTCTTCACATGTATCCAAGAGTAAATGATAGCATTATTCACAATGCAAGCATGTATCATAAAATAGTGACTAATCAACAATAAAATTAACTGAAGCCTTTACTTCATATACCATACATAAAAATTACCTCAAAGTAGATCACAAATCTAAATGGAAAGCTAAAAATATGACAGTAAAATACTAACTCATAAAAAAAACTGACAACATTGATTTCACCACATTTAAAATTTTTATCTTTCAAAACTAACCATTGAGAAAACAACACAGGTCATACAACTAAAAAAGAAAAAAAGTAAATAATGTATCAAAAAATTTGTACCTAAAATATCTAAAGGATCCTTACAACCCAAAAAATAAGACAACTCAAAACTAGACAAATGATTTGAATACACATTTTACTAAAGGAGATATAGAGGTTGTTACTAAATATATAAATCATCCCACATCAATTACTCATTATAAATATGCAAGTTCACACCACAGTGAGAAACCACTACATATCCACTAGATTGGCTCTAATATCAAGTGTTGGCAAGGATCAGTAGAATGTCAAACTCAAACTATAATGTATGTAAACCATTAGGGAAGCAGTTCGGTAGTTTCTAGAAATATTCAACATATATGTACCACACCATTGATTTCACTTGAAAGACTGTGATTTTACTTGAAAGACTGTGTGATCAATTATAATATTTCTCCACAGAAATACGTGTATCCATGGGTATGTAACAGTATTATTCACAACGCAAGAGTGTATCATCAAGTGGTAACTGATAAACAAAATGTGATATAACCATACAAAGTCATGCCCCCCCCACCAATAAAAGGAACCATTTGCTAATACACGCTATATCATGGGAGAACCTCAAAAATGTAACATTTAGAGAACACCAGTTGCAAAAACTACCTATCTTACAATTCCAGTACATTATAATGTATAGAAAAAGCAATTTAGTGAGAACAGAAAGATCAGTGTTTGCCTAGGGCTGGAAGTAGGAACAGGAAGTAACTGCAGATGATAATAATGGAATAGTCTAAAGAGAAATAATGTTGAATTTGTGCTGTGGTTATGCTGCACATCTTGCTAAAATTAGCATCACTGAATTTCACACATACCCTGCATTAATGTTATAAATAAATTACACTATAGTAAAAAAAATGACAGTAGTAGGGAAGGAAACAACCAACCCAGCTCTGAGTTCCTTTTCCTAGCTCATTCAGCTACCCATACCACTTCCAATGCTCCCTTACTGACCCTCAGTGGTCTTTGAGCTCTCATCTGTGAAAATAACTTCACTATGTTGTGTCCTTGTACTTGGAAAACAAAATTTACAAAAGAGAAGCAGTTCACATTACTAGACAATACGAAAGAATGCAGACTTTCAAATAATCCTCTTACTTTACCATTGAAATGAATTTTTTAAAAAGAAGTCTTTAAGATAGAAATAAATTTTGGAAAATTAAATCTATATGAAGTACTCACAATAAAATATTTTAAAAATCAAAAAGTAACAAATGTCCAGGGCTGAAAATTTTGTCAATTAATACTACCATAACTGTACATCATAAATATCATTTTGCATAGTATTATATAGGTACATGAATCTGTGTATTCATCATATAATACTGAAAAAGCAAATACCAAGAAATAAATAAAATGATAATAGTTCCCATAAAGGATAATTTTTATGTTCTTCTGTATATCTCTAACTATCAATATTTCCTTTGAGAGCGTTACCTTGGTAATCATTTTCAAAAACATCATTTATGACCTTCACATCATGTAAATTGCTAATTTATTAGAGGGAAAAATGATTAGATTTATTGTTTTGACAAAAATTACTAAAGGTGGATCACTACATCCCAATCTATAAAAAGTTCTGGAAAGTAACAGGAGAAAAATCTAGAAAACCCTTGTGTGATGACTATTTAGACATGACACCAAAAGTATAATCCATAAAAAAGAACTGATAAGCTCCCCTTCACTAATATTATAATTTTCTGCTGTATGAAAGACACAATAAAGAAAGTGAAAAGATAAACCACAAACTGAGAAGTCTTTTCAAAAGACATCTGATAAAGAACTATTATCCAAAATACACAAGAATTTTAAACTTAACAATAAGAACCAAAAATTTTTTTCCATTTTAAAGAGAAAAAAAAAAACAAAGACAAAAACAAAGCAAAAGCAACACAAAAACAATAAAAATGATACAGAATTTCAAAACAATAGAAAATCTATAATGGTTGCTGTATTACTTATTGCTATTTTCATAGTAGTTGCTCAGTTTACCAGACATAGGTATGCAAGATTGGTCATACAATTAAACATTAACTGTTCCTTTCAATAAACCAATAGAAATTAGTACTACAGTTATCTTAGCTATCGTGTGTGTGTGTGTGTGTGTGTGTGTGTGTGTATTTTCCCTTCCTTTTTTCTTTTCTCCTTTCCCTCACCACAGTTGTTCTTCCCTATTGAGCAGTTTGTTTCCCTGCCACAATATTTATTGGATCTTTCAGATTTTATTTACTCTTCCAGGTTCTATAGACACTTCACCAAAGCAGGCACACAGATGGACAACAGGCACATGAAAAGATATTTATCATGTCATGAGGAAAATGTAAATTAAAACAAGGTATTATTACACAGTGATTACAAAAGCCAAAACATTGACAACATCAAATGCTGGAGAGGGTGTGGAACAACAGAAACATTTACTGTTTGCCGGTGGTCACATAAAATTGTACAGCTACCTTGAAGACAGTTTGGCAGTTTTTTAGAAAACTAAATGTACTCTTAGTATATGATCCCTCAATTGTATACAAAGGAGTTGAAAACTCAGGTTCACACAGTACAGTATTTTTGGCCATTTTTATGGCAGTTTACTTTATAATTGCCCAAACATGGAAGTAATCAAGATGTCTCTCATCAGGTGGCTGGAGAAACTGTCATACATCTTGACAATAAAATACTAGTCAGCACTGAAAAGAAAAAAGCATCAGGCCATGAAAAGACCTAAAAGAAACATGCATATAACTAAAGCAAAGAAGTCAATGTGGAAAAGCTACACACCGCATTATTCCAACTATATGACATCTAGAATGAGTAAAGTTATGGAGAAAACAAAACCATCAGTATGAGCTAGAACATGGATGGAGAAGAAGACAAAGAATGAATCAATGGCGCACCGAGAATTTCACAGCAATGAAAATGCCATGTGATACTATAATGGTGGGACCTACCATTAACTATTTCTCTAAACACACAAAATATATACCAAGAGTGAGCCCTGATGTACATTACAAAGCCTGTGTGTCAATGTACATCCTTTAGTTGTAACCGATGTATCATTCCAGTGGGGTACTGATAATGGAGAAACTGCATCTGAGTAAGGGGAAGATGTACACAGGCTATCTCCGTATTCCCCTCTCGATTGTACTGAGATCCTAAAAGTATTCTGAAAAATATAATTTTAAAAGGCCAGAGAATCTATGGATAAGTAACTCATCAAGCAGGTTGCACTGACCTACTAAGAGGAGAGTAACATCTGTAGCAATTGTATTGACTACATTTAGGTACTTCAAAAGTTAGATTTCATTTATTATATGTACATGAATTTTTCCAAGGCATTTATTTAAAAAGAGTATCATCATTAGAAACAAATCTGAGTCCCTTTCTTAGCTTCCTGTTCTTTCCAAAGGACTCCTATTTACATATGTGGTTTAAGGACTAAAGTCAAACTTAGCAAAACCTGGAGCGAGCCTTATTACTATATTACATCATCATTTTTCAGAACAAATGGAAATTGAGATTACAAAACTCTAATTTTAAAAAACTTAAAATGAAATAATACATACGCTATTAAGGTGAACAAGCCATTACACACAAAAATAGCCTTCATGTTTGTCATAGATGCTGAATAATTTTCACATCAGTTTCTATTAAAACTCACTAAATCCAGTAACATCAAAGTTTTAATATATAAATGATCTCAATATTCCATTTCTGTCAAAATATTTTATTAAAGTCACAGGCAACTTTTTCAAAGAAGAAAAAACAAACCTCTACTAGGCGCACCGTAGAAACCCATCTGCTCAGAGGTGTTGCCTGGATGTAGCAAATTACATCTGGAAGGCTCAATGCAAGTGCTCCCTAATGAAACTCAGGATGTTGATTTTGACCCAAACACCCTACATAGACTGGATGTGGCTATAAAAGAGATCATCTCTCTCTTTCCATGGCAATTGAAATCAGATGACACATTTCAACAAATAGTCCCTCATTTTGAACTTCAGAAGTTGAAGTGTAGAAAGAGTTTTGAATCTACTACTGAAAACTCCTCTTGTGCATTCTATTGTCTCTGCAATGTTTTTTAAATTTATTTTTTGTTTCTTAAATCACCAGGAATTCTTTTTCAATCCTATATAGGCATTAAAACAAATTAGACAGCATTTATTAATTTTAAATGATTTTTCTTATAATAACCAAACATTATTTATGGTTATTCATGATGAATAGCTGCAAAACTTCATCGGCCTACAACTACATAGAGAGTGCCTCTTCCATACCATGTATTACACTAGATTATCAGGAGAGAACCATAATAGGTAATACATTCTGTTCTCTTTGTCCTAGTAGAGTCATCAGATCCTAAACAAAAATAATTGAAATTGAGATGAGGGTAATAAAAATGGCAAATGGAGTACAATGAAACCGCAGAATAGAATTGGAGGGCCTGATAAATGAATTATTCTGAAACCCAAAGAATTCTAAGGAAGCACAGGAGATCTGGAAGGAGGAAGCCAGATGCTAATATCCCTGGTGATAGGATAGTGCCATGTTAGTTCAATGAACAGCATAACAAACAAACAACCCCAGAAAGGCTACCAGAGAGAGAGCTGGGTAACAGCATACAATGGGGAGAACTGCAGTAATAATGGGAAGAGGGAGGGGCAATTCATACACAGTCTTGTTGGTCATGTTAGAAGTTTTAACATTTATTCTAAACTCATAGGAAGTCATGAAAGGGATTTCAGGTATCAAAAATGCATGACAAAAGGAGAAAAATTTGAAATCACTTCCATTAAAAGATAAAAGAGGGAGTTAAAGGGCTAGAAATAAATATTTTATAGCACAAATGCTAAAGTATGAAAATATTTAGGGGACTCAAAGATATTTCAAAAAACTGTTTGATACAAAATAATCCACATTAGTCCTCTCTCTCTAGAGTACTACATACACCTTGAATGCTTTTATATGAGTGAATTAAAAGAAGGGTTCTATGTCAATTACAGAATTGGGTTCCATACAGTATTCCAGGAACCCTGCAGTATTCTAGGAACAATGCAGTTCCAGGGACTCTAATTTCACAAAAACTAGAAAGCTGGCACTGCACCTGGAAATACTAGTTGGGTGTTAATTGTAACAACTTTTATTGTGCACTTACCATGCTACAGATATTATTGAAAGTACTCATATATTACCTCATTTAATCCCTACAGCCCTTTGCAAAGGAATGATTTTCCTTAGAAGCTTGGAAAGTATCAGAGAGCAGGCAGCATGTCTGTCTTTTTCAAATCTGTGTTCTCTGTGTCTGCTACATGGTAGGTGCATATATTTCTGTTTGTTACATAGACATTTGTTGAATGAATGGGACAGATATGGCAAAAAGTGGAAAAAAAAGAAATACAAAAGAGGATCTAAGGAACAGAGAAAAGCTGGGTGGAGGAAATATTAGTCTAGGTCAGTGATGGTGAACCTTTTAGAGCTTTCAATGATACAAACAGCCTGCTGCAGCACACATGCCAGAAACTCACCACCAATGGTGTGTGTTTAGGAATTAAAGGAAAAAGAAGAGATATTCTTAGAATGCTGTTTCAAGTAACCGTCTCTCAAGATGAAGACTCTGTTTCAAGGATTACTGGAATTATATTTTACGATGTTTTAAGATATTGGGCAAGTTTTTAAAGATAGGAAGTAAAAATTCTCATTTTATTGTGCTTATTCTGGTTGCATTAATAATGACAATGCTGAGCATTTTTTGACCAGCTTTTAAATAATTCAATTTTGTGTCTTATTTTCTGCTTAAGTCAAAGAAACACGTATCATATGCCAAAATATTTCCACCAAAATAAGAAATGTGAAATATACAACTTTAGTTATTCAGGAAACTATTGTTTGTGGCTGACCTCCATCATGAATATAAAAAGCTAGTTTCAAAGAACTATCATTTTAGTAGGAATTTAGAACTCCAAAATTATTATCTAGCAGTATTAAAAAAAAAAAGAAAAATAATTTCTCAGGAATTAGAAAGACAAGCCAAAAAAAGGACAAAGATAAAGTTTTCATTGAATATAAAATTTTCAAAACTGAATCAAAAGTGGGATTAACATTTAAACAGTTAAAATTTGTTTTCTATAGTAGAATATAGAAGTATATCCCATTTTTGCTTAAATTATCCTGACTTTGTTTCTACTGCTAAAAGCTGAAGAATATCTATCTTATCTATCTACCTATGTATCTATTGAGCTATCTATCTACTAATGTAATCGAATCCAATCTACCTACCTACTTATGTCTTTTATTATCTTTATCCCCTTTCTCTTGTCTTTCTCAAATAATTAAAAACAAAATGAAAAATATTCTAAGGTTTTATTGTATGAGTCCTTCGTTCTCTTTACAATCCTCAAGCTACCCACATTTGATTTGTATTAGTATCAGTTTTAGGTATACTGTGTTAAGGAAAGCCAAGGACCTAAAACTGTCAGATTCCTCTGATACTTTTTATTCTTTATTAAGCATCTGCCTTATATTCATAAATGATCTGATACTATGTTTCTCTGTAAGAGTCTTTGGGTGTCTCCTTTGCTTACTTTTTATTTGTAGTTTCTATAACAGATTCTTTATTCTCATCCCATATATATCCTTTTCATATATGTAAATACCACTTAACTCGTCACTATATAATTGATTTTGTATTATCTCAACTTTTTTTATGGTTTTCCTTGCTACCCTGCTGTATCTCTAAAAAATAGCCTCTGTTTTGAACTCTGGATCTGAGTACATTCAACAGTTCATTTAGATCTATTTACCTGAATATGTCACAGTCCTTCACAATACCCATCCAACCAAATTCATCCACCCCACACTGTGCTGGAAACTGAATTTCTTCCTTCATAACAACCATGATACAGGTACTAATTATATAAATGTCTATGAAGAAATCCAAGCTAGGAAGCAGAGATATTCCTCTCCTTCACTATTCATAACTACTCTAGTCACTAATTTTGGAGAGGTTTTTTTTTTTAACCTTTTAAGTATTTCTCTGTTCTCTCCATATCTCTATACACATCACCACTGTACTAGTTCCAATATTCATGTTTCTTCTAAACAATTTCAGGAGAAAGATGTAATATCTAATTTACATAATCCCAAATTTTTCTACTTTATCCCATCCTCTGTACTCATCAAAAAGCATTTACTGAACTACGGTATCAAAGAAGCAGACTTTAAAGTTAGGGATGTACACATTAGGGACTGCAGTTAGGGCTACAGACATTCTATATCTGTTAGAACATGAGTGATTGGAAGTACTTATTTATATTCTTAAAGAAACAATGACAGGGGAAAACATTAAAAATCAAAAAGGACTACATGGATGAGAGAGGATATAGCAATATTTAAGATGCCACAAATTTTTTAAGCATGGCAAGGAGGACTCCAAGAATGGTGAAACAATCAAATATATTCTTAGATCGCATCTTTATCTATAAATAAATGTAATGATAAGCAGTAAATAAATTTATGCACTAAATGTATGTACCAAAGGGTTAACCCCAAATATTTTCATAACAACATTTAAACAGAAGAAAAGACAAAATATAGTCACTTAAGTTAGTACCTGTAGATTTTTAAGAGCTAAGGAGTATTTAAATATCTTGAAATATCTCTTCCTCAGGATAAATTCGGCTAATCAGAATAACCATATGGTTTAATAGTTGTTCTATTTCACATTTAGTGTTGATTATACAGTCATTCTATATTCTCCTACGAGTAAGAAAATACACTCTGAAATTGGTATGTGATTTTTTTTTAAGTCGAAAATATACTAAGTTGCTCTCTCATTGTTTGAAAAACAATCAAGTACCATAACATCAAAAGATTTAAAACTGGAAACTTCTCTAAAAAGTCATTTACAATGTACTTTTGAAACAAGATGAAAGTAAAATAATGTATGACATGAAAAGGTCATGCAGTAGTAGTTGACAAGGGCTTTGAAGGAATAGGAGTGAATTTACATGAGTATAAAAGAGATAATGGTGGGTAATAAATATCAATCTTTTTAAATAATTTATTAGAAAATACACTATATTTTCACAACATTATTTTTAAAAGTTCTTGAGGTATTCTATTTACAGCAATATAGTAGACTTGGTGCCTAGATGATTTTTCTGCTAAAAACAAAAGTGATAAATATATTTATGAAATATACATAGTATAAATTTTACATAGTTGACTTTATACACACATATACACAAATGATAACCTCTTAAATTCAAACATTAATTTCCTAAAAGTAGCAGTTTTTAAAGTCAGGGACTAAGTAAAACCAGAAAATCAGAGGTAAGCCGAGTAAGTGATTGAAGTACTTCAAAATTACTAATACAAGACATCTGTGGTCACAACCAAGGTTGACTTAGATCTAGTGCAAAGCTCACTTTGCAGGGCAGAAAGTAACAGACTATAAATTTGCTGTGCAAATAGCAATAATATTAATGTTATGGTAAGGTAGAAATAAAATCATCATATTCTTCCCTTTCTAGATGAGCTTTTTCACAATTGCTAACTGAAATGTAAACCTGAATAGAGGGAAAAATAAAATCAAACAATTGAATGCCATAAAAAATTACAATCAAATATTTACATAGTTATTACCTGGTAGTGCTCTAATGTATCAAAATTAAATTCAAACTTCTACAGTAGGAATTTTTAACGCATTAAATATTTCAAGAAAAGAAATCTCCAGTGTAAGTAATTAAGAAAGTAAAAGAACCAACATGAAATACACAGGTAATACTAAGCATCACAGGAAGATTTAGAGGAATTGAACAAGAATGTTAAAAAGTTTTGGGTACAAAAAAATAAAAAGAAGCATTGTAAATAGGAGTAAAATGTTTTTAAAATAATCAAAGTAAAAATATTTATCATAAAAATTGAAGTAGTATAAAGTCCCCAAAAGAGAAACTATGGTTTTAATGTTTCTCTGAAGAAATCATGACTACCAAAGGCCTAGAGATTACCTGAGTGCTGTGAATATTCTTGATTTTGATTCAGGTACTGGTACTATGTGTGGTGTTATATTATAAAAAACACTCGGTTATACACAAAGTGTTGCACAGTTTCTGTATGGATATATTATACTTCTATGAAGGTTTAGGCAAAATTCAATGAACAAGTTTAATAGTACATGAATGACAACTGAAAAGAAAATTAATGAACTGAAAATATATATTAAAGAAACTACTCAGAATGTAGGCCATAAAAAAAAAAAAAAAAAAAAAGAATGTAGGCCATCCAAATCAAAGAGAAGCAATATGAAACAGCAAAGAACTGACAGGGAAAATAGATTTTAAAAATATACTATACACATATGTAAAATTACAGAACCCTTAAAAGACAGCAACATTAAAATAAACATTAACGAAGTCCTGAAAGCAGGCAGAGAGCAGGGGAAAACTACCTTCAAGGAAACACAAAATGGGAGGATCACTCAGAAGGTTAATGAGAAGTGTCAGCACAATAGTATCAACCAAGGAAAGACCAGCTATAAACATGGAACTGTGTTAAGGTTTTTGTCTGCATGTCCCCCCAAACCCTTATGCAGTTATGGGGTGGCTTTTACAGTTTCGGACTGATCCATGATCCAATGTTGGGATTATGAGTTTGAGAGCTACACCCGCCCTAGGGTGGATAGTTTGCACATGTAAGAGAGAGAAAGAGGCTGCTCACCGCCATCCCTACCTTTAGCTCTTGTTTTTGCTATGCACCAACGCCATAAACTGTTGCCCTCTGCCATGTGCCGCTCTGCCTCAGAACCAGCCAATTGTGGAATGAAACCTCCTCAGACTGCAGGTTAAATACACTTTTTCTTCCTTCATTTGGGTATTTTGTCCCGGCAATGAGAGAAAAGTAACCAAGACAAATTGTATAAAGGTTTTAATTTTTTTTGAGAAAAAAGTCTTTCACAAAGGAAGCCAAATAAAGATATTTTCAGACAAACTTGAATTTGCTAATATTGAATTTGCTACCACAAAAATTTGCTACCACAAAAAGAGATCCTAAAGGTCACACCTCAGGCAGCAATTAAAACTGCAGTAATAGGAGGGAATGAACTGAGAAAAGAGATGACTACTGAAGTGTTAGAAAGTGTGTTATATGATCAAATGTGGCCAACCAACAGATTTTATAAATAGAAGTTGAGCATATCTGACAAAACAAACTATATTTACCATCAGGCCCCTTACTGAAAAAGTTTTCTAACTCCCGAACCATTAATATACATGCCAAATCTAAAAAACCATAAAACTAAGTGAAAATCTTAAGAAGTTTTTACAATTAAAGCCATAATGAAAATGTGACTGTGATAATATGTTAGAGAAAAGGATTAAAATGCTTTAATAGTTATGTGTTGCTAAGGAAGAGGGTAGACTGATGTAACCTATATTTTAACAACTTAAATATGTATATTAATATTTCTAGAACTACAGTTAATTTTGAAAATAATTATTAATTTGTAGAATCAAAAACAATAATGAGGAAATATCTTCTGACATATAATGGAAAGCAAAATTAAAAATATAAGACATGAAAGTAAAAGATACAAAGAAAATATAAGACACAATTCATAGAATGTGGGAGAAATTAACTGTAAATCCTGCACCTGAACAGGGCTTAGAATCCAGACTATAGGAAGAAATTTTACAACTCAACTGTAAGAAGGGAGTACTACAACTAAAATGTGGACGAAACAAGTGAATAGAAAATAATTAAGAAGATATACTAATAGCTAACAGATACACAAAAAGATGCTCAACATCATTAATTATTCAGGGAAATAAAAATCAAAACCACAATGAAATACTACTTCATATCCCCTAGAATGGGTAAAAGTATACAAAACAGACAAAAACAAAGGGAGACAACATAATCTTCATACACTGTTTATACAATGGTACAGATACTTTGAACAACATTAGGTATTGCTCAAAAGCTTAAATATAAGAGTAATCATATGACCTAACAATTCCACTCAAGGTTATATACCTAATAGGAATTAAAATATATCCATGTAAAAATATATAAAAGAATGTTTATACTAGAATTTTTACATGAAAGTCAAAATGTGGAAATAATCCCAAAGTCTCTCAACTTATAAATGTGTAATGAGAATGCGGTATCTATCCATACAATGGAGTATTATTCACCTATAAAAAGAATGAAGATTGCTATTAACACAAGTCAGTCTTAAAACACCATTAACTGAAAGAAACCAGTGACAAAAGATCACATGCAGTATGATTTCATATATATCAAATGTCTAAAATAGGCAAATTCAGAGAGACAGGAAGTACACTGGTGACTGCCAGGGGTTGAAGAGAAAAAAGAATCAGGAATGACTTCTAATAGTGTATTTCTTTGTTGTACATGAAACTGTTCTGATTCTACAGTGGTATTTCCAGAAAGTTGTGAACGTATGAAAGATTATAGAACTGAATGGTATAAAAAGAAAAATTTTATGACATACAAAAAAGCTGTCATATGAATAATAGTGGTTTTTAAATAAATATACAGGAACAAATCATTTCCATCTTAAAAATTATTTCAGAATTTGAAGTAAAATAGGGAGCATTCTGCAACACAACTTGAGACTAACATACCCGATGTGCTACACAGCCGGTAGTGTAATAGAGAGTTCTCAATGACCAAAGCTCATCATAAATAACAAGTATGCTGCACATGCTAGAGAAATGATCCCTGTATCAAAACAAAGATTACATAAGAAGTTTTTAAAAGGAGTTCTCTTTAATCCTTAAAATTCTATACAATGATAAAGTATTCATATTATTAAGGACTAATAGCCCTGATGCACTGCTCACATCTGTTAAGTAAAATGGGTTTCAAAGAATACTTCTGTGCAGAGCCAAAGAAAGGGAAATTGCGTCAAAGTTGGAGCCAAAATTGGACAGGCTGTCTGCTTTTCAGTGACAGGAAGTACACACAGTAATCTGAATGACAGCAGGATGCATATACCTACATGCTAATAATACAAACAAGGTGGCGACTCATTTAGCACTCTCAAAACTTTGAGTCTTGATATTAAAATATAGATTCACATTACTTACTTTGTGACTCAAAACTTTTCAAGGCTCACCTTTTGTTTGAAACTAATGTGTCAAGGTTTGAAAGTGTAAGAATTTTCACTGTAAGACACTGCGATATAGGAAATCAACTAAGGACTGGAAAAAAAATCATGGCTCTAATAATCACACAATTTTTACTTTGCGTAAATAAATCAGAAATTTAAAATACATCATACTTGAGAAAAATAATACATTCATTCCATTTTTACATATATTCACTTATAACTCATATGATTTCAATTAAACTCAACCTTCTTATTATCCTTTATTCCACCCAATATAAATATACAAAGGCAACTTTCTTCCCAAGATAATTTTCCTATGTTTGCATTTTAGTGATTCTTCTAAATGCATATGATCTTTTATAGACAATTTATAGTTATATATATGAATATATGGCTGGTTAAAAGGTAAATGGTATGAGTTTATTTACTTGGGTCATGAGAATGTATCAATGAGAAGACTAATTTACATGTATGCAGATAAAATTTTTAAAACTCCCCAAATATGAATTATTAACCATAAGAATAATTTTTAATGTACCTTCTTCAAGGATGGGTCGTGGGATGACGAACGGGATCTCCTGCAGAGGCTCCATAGACTTGTGGCCAGCACTGAGCATCTTTATTTGAGGCAAACAGAGCACAAGCGTTCCGGGCATGCTGGGCTGTCCATGGTACCAACTTCTCACTGTTCCAGGAATGTCACCAGATACGATTGTACTTGGGGAAGGCAGGCTATCATTTGGAATAAACACACAGCAAGACTGTACATCCAGCTAGAAAAAGAAAGGAGAATTAAAATAATTGGAAAGACGAAACATGCTGTTGAATATATAATAGCTTCATCAGAATGAACAGACATATCAAAAAATGAAAACACCTCCTATATGTCTTTGAATTTTATTTACTAAAAACCCAACAACTGCTTGAAAATGTATTTTTCATGCTATAAATTTGATGAAAACCACCCAGTGACAAAAGATGAAAATTTACCTGCCCTTTATAGTTCTTTCAAGGAAAAAAACTGAGTTAGAAAATGCAGGACCAAAAGAAAAGTGAGAAAGTTCTCCTCCTTCTGTAATTCACGGAAGGTTTATTAACACAAACCAAATAGGGCCTTAAAACTGCTTTCATGTTTCATGCAAAAATACAATTATTTGTATATGACTTTGGGACTTAGATTACTAAAATAGAAGAAAAAAGTTTTAAACTCTTTTATGGCACTAGATGACATTAATGAACTATGAATGAACTGTGAATGTCCCTGTCACGTAATTTGTTTTTATACACATATATTCAAAATTTTGGGTATATATACATATATATTACAGATAACACAGAGAATCTGATACTTAAAATAAGAAAAATAAGACATCTTAACGATCAGAGCACTATTTCTTGCTTTATCGCCCTTCAAATTACCTAAATTTTGATTTCACATGAATATTTTATGACCCCCTTAAAAATTACTTAAACATAGTATTTTAAATTATCAGGTCTTTAGATAGTTAAGACTAAGGAAGTCCAAATTGAAAACTGAATGTAGTGTGAATTCCTAATTTCAGAACAAAATATATCATAAAATCTGTTGATTTTAGTTGGCTCTTCCCAAGTAGTATTTTGTGCATATGTTATTAAATTGCTTCAACAGCCTGGCAGACCTGAATTATTTGTTAAGAAAATCTAAACTGTAATTTGTTGATATTCTACAAAAAAAGAACACATAAAGCTATTATTTGAAAATGTGATTTAAAAAAAATTTTTCTTCATAAGTGCTTAGATACTCTAGTAAATTCTATAAGCAAGTGAGCAAGGAGGCTAATTTGTTTGGCTTTTTAAAATTATAATTATCCAATCACAATTTGTGCAGTCATTGTGATTGGACACTTAATCATATTAATTAATTAATCTACCCTCCATAGTTCCCGCCCCATTTCCCTTCTGCTTGCATCCTTGCCATTTCCATGAGTCCATCTTCTATTTTTACAGTTCTAGAAAACAAATTCAAAGTTTCCACAGAAGAGGGAAAATATGCAATCCTGCAGTTCCATCCATGTTCAAATGGTTATATTTCTTAAACAATAAGGAAGGATAAAATAGCGTCTTTTAGGGTTAATACACTACTTTTTTTATTTTTTTATTTTAAAAAGAGTAATAAAAAAAGAATAAATGCAAAATACCAATAACAGACAAAAACAAAACAAAGCAAAATCAGTAAAAATGATAAACAGGGTTTCGGAACAAAATAATAGGAATTAACAGTGGCTATTATATTACCTATTGCTATCTTCAATGAAGTTGCTTGGAGTACCTGATGTAAGAAGGCAGGATTGATCAAGCCATAAAAGAAAGAACAACTGGGATGAGGGAAAGGAGAAAAAGAAAGAAAGATGGAAGGGAAAAAATATGTATGTATATGGAAGGACAGTTGGAATAACGGTACTGCTGAAGTCTAATGGTTTACTGAAAGAAACAGTTAATGCCTAATTTTTTCTTTTTGACCAATTTTGTATACTTATATCTGGTAATCTAAACAACTAATCTGAAGACAACAATGTGCAATATAACAACTATTTGTGAGTTCCTGCCATCTTGTCTAGTAAAACTCTATTGCTTTTAATGGTTTTAAAATATTTTTATTTTTTATTCTCTTTAATGTATTTCCTAATGAGAATATAATGATATGTAATGGGTTTGGAATTCTTTGATATGCTAAATAATTTGCCAAGCTAAAAATAAGTAAACCTACGTGTGTGTGTGTGTGTGTGTGTGTGTGTATGTGTGTGTTGTACATTTCTGGGCTACACAAAGTGACAAGTTCGGGAAGGAAAAAATACAAGAAAATTTTGGCAAAAATAAAAGTACTGATTTATGAAATCAGTTAACAACTGTAGTTCTAAAAATTTATCTTGCATCTTTGAAAATTTAAGTATCCTGTGATAGTTGGCTTACGAGCACAGTCCATATTATTTATTCTGAAATAGGAATAAGTGTACATTGCCAGGTATGATGGCACATACCAGCACTCGGGAGGGTGAAGAAGGAGGAATGCCGTGATTTCAAGATCAGGCTGGGCTAATAGTGAGATCAGGACCAGCCCGAACTATACAGTGAGAGCTTGTATCCAAAGTTTAAAAGGTTGACATCATCACAGACTGCTGTTGTTTTAAAATATTTAATATAATTCATTAGTGAACTGAACAATTTAAAAGGGCACATTAAATACATGTATTCTATTAATTGAAAAGGTCAGAATATGAATAGTAAAATATTTAACACTTCATAGTATGTATTGATGCTATGTTGAAAACTGATCTATAAAATGTGAGGTAACTTAGAAATAAATTATAATAGACCAAACTTTCTAAAATCATAAAATACCCCAAATTCCACTGATTCAAGAATCAATTATTTCAACAATCTCAGCAATACGTAGCGTCACTAGTATATTGACATGAGATACATAATTCTTAAAAGTAAGCTTTCATATATAGAGAATTATTTTTAATAAGAATCAAAATATATATGTATAATCCAAATCACGCAAATTATTATAAAGTTACAACTATTATATATACTGAAGCTATCATATAAATCTTTTTACACTTTTAAAATAACTGCTAAAACTGTATTCTAAAATTGTGATTTTAATGTAAAATGCTGAGTGATTTATATTACTGAATATAAATCTGCAGCAGTAAATTCTGCATTAATGTAAGGATCTGACAATCCAAGGGAAAGAAAATGAAGTAATCTGCCAGTAAGAAGTCCTCAAGCCGGGGGTCAGATCATGTTCATGGAAACCATCTGGTTGGGACCCTCTGAGCCACACCAAACACAAATGATCTTTTAAAAAAATATCCTATTCATTAATGCATCACAGCTGCACTGAGTGTTACTTCATTTTTCCATGGCAACATCCTTTCTGTTTCAAGGATCTTGTTTCAGTTTTGGTAGCAACGCATTCTTTTGCCAATATTGAACACATTCATGTGTTAAAGTGAAGGGATTATTACAAATTCTTGAAATAGAACCACATCTATTTTGATTCCTATTAGGGCAAAGAGGGCTACATATCTAAGTTTCATATACTAAGGATAAACCAATAAGATAAAAATTATTTGGTATTTTTACTTTAATAAATATGATGACTATAATGCATGTTTCCCTACTTTCAAGTTAATATGCCATTTGAAAGATGTATACCATTATGTTCTCCACTCTTATATGTAAGGTTTGGAAAACAGTTTTCTGATATATGTGTTCTATAACTGTGGCTGCAATTCAGTAAAAAGAAAAACCTAAGTTTCATTTACACACTGATCTGAAAATCTTAATTACACAACAGCCATTATTAAATAAAATATTTCACATGTACCATAAATGTTTTTAAATATTATTCCCTTTTAAATAATGTTACTATTTAGAACTTGACACTTTAATGATAATAATTTTTTAAAACCTTTTGTAAAACAAGATTTTTTTCTATATGAAAGCATTTTATTCTTCCAGATCAATTTTAAAATGAAAATAAATATTGTAAATTGTATTCCATTTACCTTTTTCCTTTAATAATGCATTCTTTCATAACTACTATGAACTGAGCAGGAAGTCAGGAATACAGGGACAAAAATATACTCTAGCCCTTAAAACACTTAAAATAAGAAGTTTCCATATTAACAACTTACAAGTATTATTAATATTATGTTAAAAAATCAAATACATTGTTATTATCATCAAATTTTAAAATAACTGCTTTTATGTATGTTGCTCATAATTTCTCTCCAAGGAGGCAGTGTAATCAGGTGATGAATTAAGTAGCCTCGTCACTCCAGCAGTGGGAATTTTGACAAGTTAAGTCCTCATGACCTCCATTTCCTCATCATAAGCAGAGAAAAATCACAGAATTTATATAAAGATTTAATGTAGTAAGTATCACCTAAAATACTGGCTAGATAAAGTCAATTAAAAAAATAAGCATCCATTATTTGCCACATCTAATATACTAGCCTTCACAGAGTTATAAAAGATGTATTATAAAATGCTGTTGTTTTCTTAGGTATATAGTAGTCCTCAAATAAGAAGCATTCCATTTATACTTCACCAAATATTCAAACCAACACCTGTAATATTTTCCTATTTTATAAATTCTTAATTTGTCATGAAAATATTGTAAGAAAGTGAAATACCTCCAACTTGGGGGCTTAAGTTAAAGATCTCAAAACTGATTTTTCTTACTTTCCTTGCCAGAGTGACTACTATAAATCTCCATACTATTTCTATAAAAACTTTTCAAGGGAAGACATGAAAAATTTCCTAGAATACAATTCCAGACTGCCTCCTTCTAATAGACCAGGGTAAAATGGCTGTCACTTGATGAATGCCTATAAATAAGAATGTGGTCCTCTGTGCAAAACTGCCAGTGGTAAATGTTTAAACACTTTCTTTCATAATTAAAGCAACTGAAAGTTCATCTGTAAGGCCTGAAATGTCTACTCCTATTTGATCCTGACGATAAGTCAGGGAGTTCATGGACTATCATGCAGTATGATTATTTCAGCACTGCTCATGCTCCATATGACATTTCCTAGGACAAAGAATTCAACTGGCCCAGCCTAACTAGCACATGGTGCACTGCTTTAGGCATTTTGAGTGACATCACATCAAAAGTACATGAAATATAGGATGTAGTCCATTAAAGGATTAACAGAATTAGCGATAAAAGTAAAGGACCAAGATGGTCTCCTCCTCTTCAAAAACGGAAAAAAAACAGAAGCAGAAAATGATATAGAATAACAGCAAGAACTTCACTCTATATCAGAAAAAAAGCTGAGTTTGACAATAAAGGACAAAGTGTTCTTTTCTTAGTGAATTCCAGGTGAGGCCATTTCTATTTTGTCAACTGTATGCCATTAATTATGTACTCATGGAATGAAAATGTGGTCTTTTAAATTGTAATAGATAAACTCTTTGCTAATGAGCAGATTGAGAAAACTAATAAAGAACAAACGAGTTTACTGAAATCTATTATTAAAAGGCCCCCAAACCAAGTTCTTATACAACAAGATGTCTATGACCACATGTATTATTATAAAATAATCCACTACAATGAAGTATGAAAGTTATATTTCCCCAATGAAAAAAAAATAGGTTATAGTAAATATTGTTAGCATCTTTATGCAATGTAAGTTTTTCTACCTTACGTAAAAAGCAACACAGGCTCACTAAATATGAACTTTGGCTCCAAAACCAACTTTCCAAAAGCTCTGGTTCCAAACACATTTACTTGGGCTGGGGATATAGCTCAGTGGAATAAGTGCTTGCCCGGCAAGCCCATAGTCCTGAGTTCAACCCCTGGTTCCACCAAAAAAAATAAAAGTAAAAAAAAAAAAAAAACCCAAACACATTTACTTGCTGAAATTCTCACCAATAGAATAATCCTTTGATGGCTTTATATTATGATATTTTATATCAGGGTTTTCTGTTTTACAGTTTGGTTCATAAAACATCTTGGACAATGGATAATATTGGAGCCTAGATTTTAATCATTTAAATAGGAACTAATTTTATTTAAAATTTTCACGTTATATTAACGTCTGAAAATGTTTAAAATATGGTATTAACATACAACCAGGCCCAGAGAGAGGCCAGCAAACTACTTAGTCCATATGGAAGGTAACCTATCCAAACATACATCAATTAGGATTCCTGTGATTATACATAAATTTAAACCCAAAGTTTACTCAAAATGAAAACCATAAAACAAACTGTATATTCACAAATGAATAGTAAATTTTACGTTATGTGTGTTTTAGTATAAGTAAAAGGTAAAATAAAGAATTAAGGGATAGCACTATCTCTTACAATTAACTCATGACATAAGATTGAGTTCATTCATTGTAGGTGATGAAACTTGTGCATTCTATCACTATATCACAAACAAAAGACCCAAAAGCACCCTAATGGAATGTCAGAACTGGAAGTAAGCTGAACTATTAATCTAACCATTTAAAAATGTAGGTAAGCAAAGTAGAGCCCATAGCTAACATTCAGAACTTTATAACTCTGACCACTGGCTCCTTGGAATTCTGTCTGCTCTTGGTGTCTCCTGCTGCTCATCCTACGTTTCTGATTCCTACCTTACAATTTCTGACAAGGACATTTTCCTTCCAATGGCTACTTTAAAAATAATGTTCCCTTGACCAGGTGCTCTTTCAACTTTATGTGTTTTCTTGAATGAGCCATTTTCTTGGTTTTGTTCATCTGTAAGATGGCTCCCAAAATTATAATGCTACTCTGAATGTGTCTTTAAACTTACCTATGACTTTTCTACTAACAGATACCTGGATATCTCATGCATATTTCAAATATACTTGTAAATTCAAACTTCCAATTTATTCCTAACCCTGAGAGCTCTACTTCTTTCCTTAAATGGTATCAACGCCTACCTAAATAGCCAAATTGGGACATGGCCAACCTCTTAGACACTCTGTTCTGTCACTCCCTTAAACCAATGATTAATAAGTCCTGCTAATTTCACCCTAAGTATCAGTGATCACTGTTCAACTTGGTATATGGCATAGTGTTCCAAAATCACTGTATTACATGTTTTGTTCATTTTTGTTGTTTCAGGGACTAAAATAAATTTAATTTTCTCTGGACAGAGGAAGATACACTCCAGTACCTTATATTATGCAACACAGATGGGCCTACCTGGTAGCTTATAAATACAAAAACTTCTGGTACCACTTGGAATCTTAAACTAGAATGTTTAACTGGAGCTATCAAATACTCATTAACTTTATACTATTATTCATGTTCCCTGTTATTGAACTTCATAAAATGATATTTTACAAAGGGTAAGTAAATCATATTATGCAATTCTTTATAGGATGAATAACAAGGCATGACGAACTCGGCATATTGGTGCACTCTTGGGAGACTGAGGAACAAGGATCACAAGTTTGAGACCAGCCCAACTTAGTGAGAACCTCTCTGAAAAGAGGGGTGGGTATGTAGATCATGGCAAAAGTCCTGACATTAATCCCCAGTACCATGGAAAGGAAAAAAAAGGCATAAAGTTGCTTTCAATACTGGTAGTTATATCATGATGACATAGCATCTATGATCATAAGAAACATTAAACGACTAGTTGTTTTTGATAGTTATCATATTCTAGAGTACATCACATAGCAGAGTTGATGGTTTTTCTATAACTTAATAAATACAGTATATTTTCACAGAACTGTGGAGAATAAGGAATGCTTCTCCACTGTCGGTGGGAGTGTAGACTGGTACAACTACTGCGGAAATCAGTGTGGAGGATCCTAAAAAATACTAAAACTCGAGGTTCCATTTGACCCAGTTAGTCCCCTTCTTGGTGTCTCCCTAAAGGAATTAAAAGCATCATACCACATCGATATATGCACACCCGTGTTTATAATGGAACAGTTTGTGAGAGCAAAATCTTAGAAAATGCCTAACAATCAATGAATGGATAAAGATGATGTGGGGTTTCTTTATACTATCAAGTACTACTCAGCATAAAGAAGGATAAACTCCAGGGCCAGGGATATAGCCCAGTGGTACAACATCTGCCTGGCAAGCATGAGGTCATGAGTTTGATTCCTGATACCAAAAAGAAAAAGAGCATAAACTCCACACATTTCTAGGTAAATGGGTGTACCTTGAGACCATACTCTTAAGTGAAATAAATCTGACACACATGTAAATATCAGAAGTGTAAATAAGGACCAAAACGTATAACAGATACTACGAAGTAGGAAGATAATGTTGAAACAGGAAGGGGACCTGGGGTGAGGGCAGGAAGGCAGGGAAAAGGGAACATGAGCAAAGAAGGAAACGATGAAAAGAAAGCTTTTGTAAATAAGGAGAAGAGGGGCTGAAGGGAAGGTAGAGGAATGAGGAAAAAAGGAACCAAGATACATCGTGTACAGGTGCAAATTCCCTAGGATGAGTGTGATCACTACTGGTAACTAAAACGTATCAATGAGATTTGAAAAAAGGAAAAGAAAAATACTATGTATTTCTCCTGTGTAGTTATTTTCTAACTCACTTAATCTTTCTGTTATACTTTATTACTTCCTCTAAAATCAAGATTTTGTTTTATTCTCCCTTTGACACAAAGAACTTCCAACACATCTTAGAATAAATTTAGGCTAGAGAAAAGTTTGGCCTTGATGTGTTTATTTTGCCAAAATTTTTATAAGGTATTTTGCTAGATATGAAATTACATGCCAACAGCTTGTTTTCCCCAGCACATGAAAAGATGCTATCCCATGCTTGTTCAGCTCGACATTAAGCTACAACCCCAAACCTTTTAGCAAATGTTTCATTTTGAGACAAGAATGACTAAATTACAAAGTTGCGCAGGCTGGACTTCAACTTGTGATCTTCTGGCCCCAGTCTCCCGAGGGCTGGAATAACAGTCTCACGTTGGTCTTCTGATAAAACGTCAGGAGGTATCCCCATCATTGTTCATCTATATATAAGGTGCCTTTGGCTTTGCCTGCTTCAAAATTTTTCTTTTGATTTTTGATTTTTAGAAATCTGGCTATGACATACTTACCTATGGTGTTCATTTTACTTATCCTACTTAGTATTTTCTGAGACTATTTGATCCGTGGTTGTTTCTTATGTTTTGGATTTCAGCATACTAGTGTTATGGTAATGTCAATTTGGGAACTCAGCTCTCTGTGGAGCTGAATTATAGTAACCATAAACTTGTACACCCTCCAGACTGCTTTCATTGCTAGGGTGTAAGCAATTTTCATTTACATCATCTTGGATTATAATCAGTAGTGATACTGTTCTTTCTTAGATATTACTGTCTGCTACAGTTAGAATTCCATAAAAATGTTTCTGATATCTCTTTCAAATTTTACAAAAAAGGAAAGACTTTATATAAAAACCTAAAATTTGCAACTGTTATTTTTACCCAATTCTTGTGAGAGCAATTAGATAAACACCCAATTTTATATATTTTTTATCAGTTTAAATATGATTTGTGAAGAGGACAATTTAAAAGGATTGAATTACATTCACTTAAAATGGGAAAAAAATAAGAAGAAAATTTAACAATAAAGGAAATTATAATATGCATTTTAATTATAATTATAATAATTAATAATACATTGATAATATTTACATTTATATTTAATTTAAAATTAGGTAGGCAAAACAATTAGATAACTTTATGTTAATTTAACTCAAATTTAGATTATTTGAATACAGAGCCAAGTGTGATTGGAACACAGAGTGTTCAAATCTTTCAAATATTTACAAAAAACAAAAAGAATGAATGAAAGCTTTTCGGCCAGGCATGCTGGCGCACACCTGTAATCCCAGCATTTGGGAGGTTGAGCAGGAGGATGGTTGTGAGTTCATGGTCAACCTGGGCTACACCAAATGAGTTCAAAACCAGCCTGAAACACATAGTGAGACCCTGTCTCAAAAAGACAAAAAAATACAAAGTTTTTCAAATGGTAAGAACCATGTCAAAACGTGTAAGCTTTTATCAAGCATAGATGTTTCATATAATTTTGTTTATGATAAGCAAAGTATACCAACTGTTTTGAAATACATTGTGGAAATGAGATTAACATGACTATTATGAGAAGTATTTACCAATATTAATAATACTAAAATTTTAAAAATATTATAGAAACTAGAGTATTATTTTTCACTTTTTTTTTTACCTGTATTGTTAAACTCTTTACTGCATTCCATACTATTCCAATAAATTCTTTCATTCGTTCTTCAGGACTTCTACAGGCTTCAGATATACTCAACATGGCTTTCACAGGAACAGAAAGTGGTCGAGATTCTACATATAAGAAGAGGTAATTATTTAACAAAGACACATCCTTTAAATTGCCAGAAATATATAGAAAATATTTTCAAGATGGTTTTGTTCATTATTTAAAATCTTGTACAATAGTTTACAATGTGTTATAACAGACCATTTCATCTTATAGAACTATTTTGTTACTGTTCATGGAATTGATGACTGGGAAGTGGAATTGCAGAGTTAGGGCAAAGTTCTACTTATTTATTACACAAAGTGCATCTCTTTATGAAAATTCACTAAGCTGCTATTTAATTTAATCATTTTATCAATATAAAAGTAATACTCCCATAAAAATGTTTCTTCAAAACAACTGAGAGGAAATGGATAATCCCATATAAAAGATTTTCTGATTACAAAAGCTTAGCCACAGTATCGATTTTTAAAGTGATTTTTGGTAGTAACCAAAGTACATAGAAGGTACAATTATTTTTTAATGAAATGTGATATTGTACTATATGATTAAAAATATTTGTTCATTCAAACAATTTAAAGTTTAACTATTTTTATAAATAAAAATATGAGGAATTACTTTAATAATTTTATAATAGTATACAGATTAAATATAACCAAGCAGATAAACATATACATTTATGTTGATTCAATGAATGAATTAGAAGAGATTCAAAGAGATATCCTACTAAATCATTATAGGCAGATGAGTCAAAAATGTACATGCCCAGAGTTAGCAGTATGTGTAGGATTTTTGAGCAATTTCTTGAAGGGAATTTACAGAAGTGAGCATGGCTTTAGCAGATGGGAGGAAGGTGAGAAAAGTAGATGAGGTCAGAGAAACATACAAGAACAAGAAAATACAAATTGCATGTAGGCCATGGTAAGAAGAACAGTTCATAGATACGGCATTATTGAACATGTGTTGTGAAGTAATTTCTCCGGATGGTAACATGAAGTTGCTCACATGATTCAAGCTGTGAGAGATGGTGGCAGCTACGAAGTTAGCAATAAGTTACAGAAACCTACATCCACTTCCAACATACAACCAACAAGACTCAGTAGTGGACTAGGCATACATTAGAGATAAAAGAGAAGGTTGGATCGTTCCAAGGTTTTAGGTCTTAAGAACTGAAATAATTGATCTGTAGGAAGAGAATATTGGGGATGAGAAGGAACATAGTTTTGAACATGTTTAGTTGAGAATTCCATTAGAAGCCAAGTAAAAATATCATGTCGTAAATGGATAAACAACTACAAAAAATAGAAAAGCATATGCACAGATAATTCGAAGGAAAAAAGTAAATAGTTTATTAGTAAAATGTTCAATCTTGCTAATAAACAAGGAAACAAAATTAAAGGAATCAATCAGGTGCCCTTTTCTTCTCTTACCCTAGCAAACATTTCAAAAAGTTAACTTGTATGCCTGCAATATTTGTCATCTTTGAAGCCTCTTGTGACAATGTATCACATGGGAATAAATACTATAGAGATGGTATGGGCAGTAGAATTTCTATGGGGGAAGAGCAATTTGAATCTATTAAAATATAAATATTATGTTCTTCTGCATACTATTTCTATGAATCTGTGATAAAGAAATACTAAAACATATGACAATGTATGCACATAATTTATAGAGATGTTCAGCAGTGGCATCCCTATCTGCATCAGCAAACACAGGAAGGAGAGAGACAGAAAGAGGATAAAGTAAAACAGAGTAGAGAAGAGAAAGACAGACAAGGCTGAATAAACTTTCTTGTCCATAAAGAAATGGTTAATTTTGCAATAGTTGTAATAAGTTTATAATTCCACAGTTTAAAGATGAGGTATGTACATTTTTTTTGGTACTTGAAACTGAACTCAGAACCTTGCCCTTGCCAGGCAGGTGCCTGCGCCACTAAGCTACCTCCCCAGCCCTAAAGATGAGGTATACTTAAAGCGAGGGAAAAAATTTATTTTTGGTACTTTATGAAGTGAAAAAAACCCTCTCTATACACTGTACAGTCAAAAATGTTTTTATTGTAGTATGTAAGATTGGGTGTAAACTTACCTACAAATACACAGAAAAATTTACTGAAGAATAAGAAGCAGACCTGGACAGAAACTACTTCTGAGGAGGGTGATGTGGAATTGATGAAGGATAAAGGGATGTGCGTTTTTAATTCTCCACTAAATATACCCGTATTAATTATTTTACAACAATTACCTATTATATTTTTAAACATGCATATTGATTCATTTTGTATTTATTTGGACTTCCTTATTTTTGGATTTTTATGTTAGTGGTGATTGGAAGAAAATGGTTATGTAAACTTATTGTAACCTCTACCACTTTAAATAACTGGATTAAAATGCAGACCAAAGTTAAACTTTTTTATATAGCTAATCCAAAGTGTTTCACAGAAGTTGTTTATGGTAAAATTATTTTTAAAACCTACTGATACAAAATCTTTGTGCTATATAAAAGGTATTACAGTTACAATTTAAAATATACCAATTTCATAAATGCTATCAATGGCACTATTACACCACTATGAAGCAGTATTTCCAGCAACCACTAACAAAAAGTGACATATGTATTATAAATGCTGTACTGTGATAAAATAGAAAATTTAGATGAATTAAAATCAGCATGTAGCCTATCATAACTATTTAAATAGTTGAGAACTATGTAATCTCTTCAGATTTTTCATTAATTAACATAAACTGGTAGCCATATATATATAGTATTTGGACACACTAATCCTTATCATAGGAGGACAAAATTTTGTGCTTCATACTGAAGGACAATATTTTCTATATTTAGCCATATTCTGTAGATAGTATATTTTATCAAACTGGCAATCTTCATCTACAATTTATTTAACTGAAAACTCTATACATCTGTTACATTCTAGGCACTGTTCTAAGTACTTCAAAAACAATCATCCTGTTAAAACTGCAAGGAAAGAACTATTATGCAGGCTCTTATTATCATGATTTTCAGATAGGGGTATAGATCACAGAGAGAATAAATACCTTATCTCCTAGGTATCAACAGAAGAATATGAGTATCAGCATGACGCCAGAGTTTATCCTTTTAATTATTGTGCTACACTACCTCTTCTATTGTATAAACTCTATACTTGTAGTTCTGTCAAATATATAATAAATGTGGTAATATTTATACTATCAATGCAGTGCCACAAAACGTATAGAAAATATGACTGATTTCCACTGACGATACGCAGACTGTACTTTTTACATGATTCCTAATATATTACATATTTTTGTTTGCAGCAATAATTAAGTAAGGTAAGTTTATCACCAAGTTTTACTGGTTAAAATACTATTTTATGTGGATATATCAAGAATAATGTACATTATTACTCTTTTGTATATATGCCATAGAAAAAAATATTACCCTTCTAGTCAGAATGAGTTAGTGTTTTAACTGTGTGATTTGTCATTTATCTGCTGTCAGTTTTCTGATTTGTACCACAAAGCTAACAATGTTATTGTAACAAAAAGCTAATGTTAACATCCCATAGCAGCAATACTATTCAGCTTTTATACACACACACACACACACACACACACACACACACACACACACACGTATGTATATATCCGGTTTTTTAAAAGAATTACAAATGTACAAAATAATGGAAAAAATTTAATTGTTAATTATATACAAAAATTTTGAGCGTTACCTAATCTAAAACTGAATTGAATGCCTTTTCTACAAAAATCAGCCTATTAGTTCTACCCTAAATGTTATTTCCTCTGAGAAACGGTCACTGATTTACCAAAATTAGATTTGGTCCTTCCTCTATAATCTGACAGAATTTTGACATAATTCTATATAATGTATAATTCTTCATGGTATAATATTAAACATTTGAATGTTTGTGTCTCCAAAAGTAGAACACAGTGATATGGGAGAGCAATAAATGATAGTAGGAAATGGATGAATATTAAAAACACACTCTGGATCATGACCACAACTATTTTCACTTTTCCAGTGAGATACACCTTTAAAGTACATATTTGTTAACATGTCACCAGTTAGATACAATTGAAAAAGCATAAAATTTAAAATTTCAGGCAACAGAATGTAGTAACTATGGTTTTCTGATTCTATATTTTAGTCAATGATTTATAATAAAAACATCTCTTTGCCCTTTCAAATTGAAATGGAACCTGGTAACAATTACTCCAAGTACTAGTGTATCAAAAAATTTCTGTTCTCATTTCGGGAGTTTGAGTAATGATGTCAGTGGTTAAATGGTTAGCTCTAAATATTCAATTAATATATTTAAACCAGGGGCATCAGTATTAATACTCAATTCCAAATGGCTTGTACTTTTAAAGGAAAAGATTCTCATAAAACAAGGTTACCTCATGATTATCAAAGCCTCAAAGAATATTTGTTCAGCTGCAATAACTCAGTTCTCCCAGTGTTTCTGAAAGTTAAGCCCATTCTCTTCTAGTTCATGTCATCTGCCACATAAAATCCATACAGAAAGATGGTATCACTAAGTTACACCACATTTGGTATTTACGGAATAAGAAAAGATGTCTTTCAATAGAATAATAATAAAATTGTTGTTATCACAAGTTTACTTTTCAATATATAATATCCAAACATCAGTTTATATGTTTATGGACTTCCTCCAGTACGTTGTGTTTTTAAAAACAATTTTTTTTCATATCAGGAATTGAACTCAGGACCTTCTGCTTGCCAGGCAGGGGCTGTGTCACTGAGCTATATCCCCAGTCCCAGTAGACTTTTGATATAAAAAGAATAATAATTTCAATGAAAGGAAATTTTAATTTATTTTATGAAACACTTGGTATACTGCCCAATAATCAATGAATTAATACATTTAAAAGAAAAAAACAAACTGTATGTGTTGTCTTTTGAAATCATTTCAGATAGCATATTATTTGACATTTTTGTCAAATAATGTATCTTTTAATATAAAGTGACCATATATCTAAGCAAAAAACAAAACCAAAAAAATAATAGAAATATGAGATGATAAGGTAGCAAAGTGCCTCCCCAAATGCTTAACTCCTGCAAAGCCAATCCATAGGGCACTGAGGGGAAGAAAGGCAAAAGCCACACAGCCCAATTTTCGAAAGGACAATAGAGGATATTAAAAAATAGGTGAGGGGGCTCACAGAAAAAACACACCAGATAATGGCAGAGGTAAATCAATCAGGAAATATAGAGAAGGCACATAAAAAATTAGCTGTGCTAACAAAACAATACCAAGCACAAATGACCAGTTTAGCAAAGAATTAGAATCCATAAAGGAGGCTAAAAAGTATCTTGAAATTTTAGACACCTAAGTAGCTAAAATGAGGACAGAATTAGAAAAGACAGATGTATTGTTGGGGGCTGGGGATATAGCTCAGTGGAATAAGCGCTTGCCTAGCAAGCGCAGGGTCCTGAGTTCGATCCCCAGTACCGCAAAAAAAAAAAAAAAAGATGTGTTGAAGACCAATTACTTAGGGACAGCAGCTATAAGAGAAAATGAAAAATGGACTGAATAAATGCTAGAAAACATGAAGAAGACTAATCTAAAATTAACTGAGATAAACAAACAAACAGAAGATAGCAAAAGGCGCATTAAAAAAAGTTTATAAAATAATGGCAGAAAACTTTCCAAATACCGGGGTAAAACATTTAACACACAAGTAAGTGAGGCCTATAGATACCCAAATAACCACGATCAAAATAGAAACTTTCCATATTACATCATAGTCAAAATATTCCATGACAAGCACAGGTACAGAATCTTAGAAGCTGTTCGAGAAAAGCAACAAATCAGCTATAAAGGTAAACCCATTAGAATTACAGCACGCTTCTCAACACAAACCTTAAAGGTCAGGACACACTGAAGTGTTTGAAGCCCTAAAAGATGACAACTTCCAACCCAAACTTATATATCCCTGCAAAACTTTCTTTCAAAATTGATAAAGAAATAAGGTATTTCCATGACAAAGACTACTGCAAGATGATCATGACCATGAAACCAGAACTACAAAAAGAGATAATGAGGCCAAGAATGCCAAAATAATCTAAGAGAATGAATACACCAGGCAGAGTGAACAGATGGACAGGGAAGGGGAAGATAATGAAAGCAACAGAGACATACAATATTTAATCACAGAATAACTAAACACCTTCAGTAATAATTCAATGTAAATGGTCTGAATTCCCCAACCAAAAGACACAGATTGGCAGAATAGATCAAGAAACCAAATCTAGTTATATGCTATCTACAAGAAACGATTTAATCCAAAAATAAATAACAGATTTAAAAGGATGGAAACAATATCCCATGCAATGGGAACCCAAATAAAAACAGGAGCAGCTATGCTAATTGCAGACAAAGTGAATTCCAAGCCATAGTAATCAGAAGAACAACAGATAACAATGATAAATACATATGCACCAAGCACTACTACACAGAAAACAGATACTCTGGCACATTCAGAAAACCACCAACACAATTATAACTAAAAACCTCAATACCCACTGTCAGAAATATATCAGCTAGACAAAAAAATCAACGAAGAATGTTTGTCCAACAACAAAAGAATACACATTATTCTCAGCAGCACACGGGACTTTCTCCAAACTGGTCTATGTGCTAGTCCATGAAGAATAATTCAGTAAATGAAAAAGAAGCAAATTTATTCCATGCATATCATCAGATCACAATACAATGAAGCTAGAAATCAATAGTAAAAGAAAACACAGAAACTAAGCAAACACATGGAAAATAAACAATCCTTCTTGAATAGTCAATGGGACACAGAAGCAATCAGTTCCTAGAAGAAAAGATAATGCCAGTACAGCATGCCAGAACTTATGAGAAACAATGAAAACAGCCCTCAGAAGGGTGTTTATAGTAGTGAAGGCCTATTCAGAAAAACAGCATGTTCAGACAAAAAATGCAGTGATACACCTCAAGATCGAAGAAAGGCAAGACTGAACTAAATCAAGAGAGACAGAAATTATAACAATCAGAGAAGAAATTAATTAAATTGAGATTAAAAACAAAATAAAACAAAACAACCCATACAAAGAAACAGTGAACCAAAAATGGCTTCTGGGAAAAAAAAAAATGATAAACCCCTAGGAAACCCACCAATCTTACCTAAAAATGTAAAGAAAAGACCAATTCAATAAAATTAGAAATAAAAAAGAAAAAAATCAAAACAGATTCTGTCAAAAACCAGATCATTAGCAACTAATTTGAAATCCTAAACCCCAATAAAATAGGGAATTCAGAGGAAATGGATACATATTCCTAGATACATATGAACTAGAGGAGCTGAACCATGAAGACATTAAAAACCCTGATTAATCCATTATCAAGAATGAATTTAAAGAAGTAATTTTTTAAAAGCCTACCAACTAGGAAAAGCCTATGTCTCCATGGATTCACTCCTGAATTCTATAAGAACTATTGGAAAGACATAATGCTCATCTCCCTCAAATTAAAGAAAGGGCAAGACTAATCCTAAAGTCATTCCTAGAAGCTACCATTACCCTGATTCTAAAACCAGAAAAAGATCCAGCAAGAAAAAAAGAAGTACAGAGCAATCTGTTTAATGAATATTAACACAAAAATCTTTTAAAAATACTAGGAAACATAATGGAAGAAATCATCAAAAAATCATACCTCATGACCAAATATTTATCCTGCAATGTAGGGATGGTTCAACACATGCAAATTAATAAATATAATACACAACATAAACAGAAACAAGGACAAATTTCATGTCATCCGAAGTGACGCAGAATATGACAAAATCCAACATCCATTCATGATTTAAATTGCTAAAAGAAGATATAGAAGGACCTTGAAAAAATCTGATAAAAGCCATTTATGACAAACCAACAACCATCAGCATATTAAATAGGGAGAAGCCTAAAGGTTTCTCTCAAAATCAGAAACAAAACAAGGATGCCCATAATTGTTCAGTGTTATTCTTGAAACATTAGCCAGAGCAAACATTAAGCAAGAACAAGAAATAAAAGGGTTATATATAGGGAAAGAAGTTATCAATTTATTATTTGCAAATGACATGACCCTCTACATAGATGACAGAAAAAAATTCCACCAAAACACTTCTAGAATAGCCAAATCCAGTAGTATAGCAGGATGCAAAGTCAACTAATAAAGACAAAAGCATGTCTGTATCCCACTAATAAACTCAATGAGAAACAAATTAGGGAAACAGTATCTTCCACAATTGCATGGAGAAGTACTACGTAGGAATTAACCTAAATGCGGTAGTAAAAGATCTCTGCAACAAAAACTGCAGTACTCTAAAGAAGGAGATTGAAGAGGACATGAGAAAATGGAAAGAAATTCCTGTTCTTGCAGAGGCATAAACATTAAAGTCAAAATGGCCACACTTCTAAAATTTATAAATGTAGATTTAATGTAATCTCAAACAAAATACTCACAGAACTAGAGAAAATATCCTAAAATTCATGCAGCACCAGAAGAGATCTAGAATAACAAAAGCAATTCTGGGTAACAAGTGTAAGAGGCGCAATTCCAGAATTCAAACTGTACCATACTTTTATCACTGAAACTGTGATAAAAGCAGCACATTACCCGCAAAAAAGAAAAACGAAACACAGACATGAAGATCATTGGAATAGAATAGAGTATGCAGAAACAATTCCAAGCACATTTAGCTACCTGATCTTTGGCAAAGGGGCCAGAAACTCACACTGGAGGAAAGATGGCCTCTTCAACAAATGGTACTGGGAAAACTAGCTACTCATATACAGAAAACTGAATCTAAACCCACATACATCACTACACACTAAACAAAAATCAACACAAACAAATGACCTAAATAGTAAAACAGAAACAATCTGCTGAAAGGTAAAATAGGTAAAACTCGCAGAAATAGGCTGAAACTTTCTGAACAGAACCCCACCTGCAAAAGAAATAACACAATTCCTATCAATGGCTACTGCACAGCAAAGGAACCATCCAACAGCATGACGACGCATTCTTCAGAATGGGAGCAGAGTTTTGCAAGCTATTCTTTGAAGAAAGTGCTAATGTACTAATAAAAATAAGTAGAAGTAATCTCAAAAAATGAAATATATACAGTGTAAACACATACACTAACCTGTATAAAACATGCAAATATTTTTATTGTTGCTCTTCTGTAAAATAATAAAATTAATTGCTGTATTTTAATTTGTCCTTTGATGGGAAGTTATCTATATGGTGAAATTCTTAGGAATGATTAATAATGATAATGAATACAGAAATATTTAACTTTTGTTAGTATTTAAAAATGTAAAAAAAAAGTCATACGTAAATAAAGAAGATGATTATCCCCAAGAAATCTCATAAAGGAAATCAAAGATTCCTAAAAGACAAAAAGAGAAAAGTTGCAAGCTTGGGAAACAGAAAACTGATCCAATAGGACATGAAGGAGGAGAAGGAACTACTTGTTCACAAGTTATCACAAAGTGTAAGACTGAGTGAACAACCAATTTATGCAAAGGGGCATGCCTTTTTTTTTGGTAAGAACTTGTAAAAGATAAACTCATCAGAAGAGAAATCAAACCTTGACGTGGAATATTTTGCAGTATCACATTTCACTTTCTTACTCAGAAAAATATTATGAAAAACTGCTTATGAGCTTAAACATGATGTATTTCCATAGATTCTTTTAGTATGCAAATAATGTAATCTCATAAAAGAAAATTCAAAAAATGGAGCTTACCAAAAATTACTGTGGGAGGAAGAGGAAAAAGGAGGGATGGAAAGTTAAAACATCACATAACTGTAACATGTAAAAATTTTTTTTAAAAAACCATGAAGCACCAGTGATCATTTAAGGCTTATGCTAGGCGCACTAAAAATTTTGCACTGAGCAAAATAGACATAGTCATGGAGCTTATAAATAGATGTAGAGAGTTTTGAAATTTAAAGTAAAACAAAACATAACAAAACTCTTTAGTGGTAGATTATCAGTCACCAGTGGGATTAATATATTTAAATAAACATTTCCTGGGGCTGGGGGTATAGCTCAGTGGCATAAGCGCTTGCCTGGCAAGCGCAAGGTCCTGAGTTCGATGCCTGGTACCAGAAAAAATAAAATAAAATAAAAATAAATAAATAAATAAATAAATAAACATTTCCTCAAAGTATAGAATGGAGGAATCTGGAAACACAGTTCTCATTTTCTGCCAATTTGAGGTGTATGATGTTAAAATCATTGCAAATATTTAGGTTTCAATTTTCTTATCTATAACTTTCAGAAGATAAACTATAAAAGCTGCCTAAATGTCAGTGGAAAATCAGGGAGAAATACCAGGGATGTTGAAGTTCCTCTAGGGGAGATAAAGAAAGGAGAGGAGAAGAAAGGGAGACAATTAGGAAAGGAGAGAGGAGAGGGAGGGACCGGGAGAGAGCACGCACGCATTAACATCTTGTTCTAAGTAGTAAAACAGATACGGATGTTTTGTCAAAAGTAACCCTCAAGTTACATATAGACTACTACACTAATTGAGTCGTTAAAATTCTTTGCTTCTGGTGTCAATTCCAAAATCAGTCAAAAGAAAGAAAACCTAGAACAAAATGTTTAAAATTCTGTGACTTTTTAAGTATCTCTACATCCAGCTAACATTTCCACCATCTGAAGTGATACAGCAGTGTCAAAAAGAACCAAAAATATATCTAAAGCTTATCTGGGAACCTTAGAAGAGCATGAAAAAAACCTAGGTTAGAACAGGCCATCTTTTGCTTGTAACTACAACTCTTGCTCAGATGGAAACTTTTTCCCAATATTTTACACTCAGAATTAAGGTTCATTAAAAAGATAAAATTATTCAAGGTGTTGCTATAAAATAATGAAGCTAATTTTTATACAGGACTAAAAAATCAGTGTCAATTTACAGGCACATTTCATATTCTACCTTTTGGCAGCAAAGTCATTATCCAACATTTGGTCTTTTCTCACTTACATGGGTTCAGACAGAAAGTAAACAGAAGTTAAATGATATTTTGCAAAAATATAAATGAGACAACTCTGATTAATCAGACTGCTACTAGCATAAATGAATGAATGAACTGAGGACTCAGTGAATAGACTGATTTGGAGGGGGGGTAAAGATAGAAAGGAATTGTGTTTATCATATATCAAACATTTTATTCAGTGTCTGTTACATAGTAATACTTTATATAAAGGCTAATTCTCTCTCACTTAAGGGGCAGGCAGGAAAAATAAGTTCTGCTCCTTGCCTATCTGTGGAGGTCCTTGTCTAATAATCATGGCAAAGAGTTTTATTACCTAATTTCCATTGATAGATACTTTTAGCAACTTTCATTTCCTGAGAGAGGGGAAGATGCCAGAGTATCCAGACTAAAAGAATTAAATTCTAAATATCACCCTATTAAAAATTACATATAATTCTAGGAGGTACTACATTGATCTTATATTACTTTACTCTTTTAACCTGGTAGAACTGATTATTAAAGAAAAATTAAGCTTTGTATTATGCTACAGAAAAACAAAATTACATTTTGCACACCACACTTAAAAAGGTCTAAAAATTTTGCCAGATACACAAACATTTACTACAAAATTGGAATAGCAGTAGTGCAAGCTTATAATCACAGGCTCTGGGACACTGAGACAGGAGAACTGCACGTTTAAGCTCTACTTGGATAACTTACACTCAGCGAGACTCTGTCTTAAAAAATTTTTAAAAAGAATCCGGGATGTAGCTCACTGAGAAGACTTTAAATTCAATCCCCAGCGTCAGACACGGAATAGTAATAATATACAAGCTGAGTGATACTAGAAAGATCATATCCTCCAGTCTTCTCTTTCTCAGTAATCAAAGATTGGCCTCCTAACTGTGCTTGCAAACCCCGATGTTAACTGCCTTTTAATTTCCATTTAGTTCAGGCACCAGGTGAAGCTCAAAAATCTAAGAATCCTCTTTATCACCCAGCCTCTCCTTACTGAACAGCCCCACACAGCTCCCAAATGCCCACATTCCTCAGGTCTGTAGTGAAATCTGCTATCCCTAAGTTTGCCTCAGTTCTACCAAACCTACAAGAGAGCACATTACTTTTCTCTCTCCAGTTAAAACCTCAAAGTTTATCATATAGAAGTCTTGTCATACACTTCATGGAACTTTCCAAAAGTGCTGAGTACAAAGTTCAGAACACTGCAGGAACTTACAATTATATTTATCAATACAATTTTACCTCAGTGTCTCATGTTGCACTTGGACTACTTTTTCCATTACTCAATATTTTAATCCATACCTAAATGTTTAGTGAGTCAGAACACCCTAAAATATTATATACATCAACTGAAATTGCACCACAAGCTGCTAACTTCTAATATCCAATAAATATCCCTGGAAAATCTAGGAAAAGATATAAGAATATATAGGACATAAACTTAAATCAATTAGGAGTTAAAAATTGAATGTGATTAAGGGATGAGGGTTTTATATTCCTAAAAAAATAACAGCATAGAAAGAAATTTTGTTCATTCACGTAGCAACTACTTACTACAAGTTTGCTCAACACCACTACGGTGTTATTCTGCTAATACAAAAGTGAGCAAGGTAGATATGGTCCATGACATACATTTATGAGGAGATCAAATTATGCTATGGAGAGAAACATGGGAAGTTCTGTAAGAATAAGATAAAAGATACTAAGGCAGGGGATCCTGGGTGAGTGGCATAGATCTATTTTAAAAGATGAAATAGAGAAAGTTTCTTTACTGAAAGAGTAACACCTAGACTAAGGCCTGGAACACACAAAGTACATAGCTATGAAAAGAGCAATAGAAATGGTAAAAGCAACTATGTAGAAGACATGGTGTAAGAAAAATCACAATGCAATCAATGAGGAAACCAAAGAGAATCGGAGTAAACAAAACTGACAGAAGACAAAGTGGAAGAACATAACAGAGGTTAGATCAGGGTTAACTTTGTAAGCCTGGATCAGGAATTTAGATTTCATCTTAAGTGTAATAAGAAGCAACCAATGCGTTTTAGGAAAGAAATTGCAAGCTCTGATTTGAATTTTTCAAGCTGGACATGGTGAACCATGCCTTTAATCCCAGCACTCAGGAGGCTGAGGCAGGAAGATCACTGTGAGTTCGAGACCAGCCCAGGCTACGAAGTAGTCTCAAGGCAAGCCTGAACTGCATAGCAAGACCCTGTCTCAAAAAAGACCAAAAAAAAAAAAAAAAAAAAAAAAGACTAGCTGATTTGAATTTTTCAGTAAGATGATTCTTGCTGTCATCTATAAATGAAGTGGGGGAACCAAAATCAGAAGACAAGAAAAGTAGAGTGATACCAGAGAAGCAAGTACGGAAACTCCTACATTAGTCTACACAAAAACCATGTAGCCACGCCCCGCATAGAAACACACAAAGAGATTCAAGACACTACTTGGAGGTAGACTAGACAGGAACAGGAGAAACTGGCCGGGCATGGGGTGGGGAACACAGGCTTCAACATTGAAAAAGTACAGTACATGTCAGTGGAGAAGAGGTACGCACTTACATGTAATATACAAGGGCAGAGGGAACAAGATGAGAGGCCTCTAAGGTCAGTTTGGAAAAAGTGAATTTTCAAAAAAAGGATGAGACACTTTAAAAAGAGGTTAGACAAACACATACAGAAGAGAAGGAAGTAAATCAGCGTGAAATAAATATTAGGTAGACATGAATTAATATACTGAGGCAACTGAGAAATGATTACAATCCAAAGGAAAGAGCAATAAAACTACCCTTTGAGTGCTGTTAGATTAAACGGCTTCATTATGCTTGAAGTGTACGGCTTCTCTTTTAAAACTCAAACATTAAAAAACATAACCTTTAACTTCTAAATGTGTTTTCTCATTTTAAGCAGCTCTACCTCATGTGGGGGTGCTATAAAACACAGTAGTGCGTTATGCAGTACTATTCCCATTTCATAAACAAAGGAAATCGGGCTGTGTGAGGTTAGCTTGCAGCAGAGTGGGAATATGGTCAAAAAGTAGGTTTAAACAACTTGCAACAGAACTGCAATAATGCCTAAGACTTTTCATCAAAATACACACTACATTCGATACTATCAGTCTTGAAAGCCCCTTGGGAATAATGGCTTTTGGATTCTGCAAGCCAGCGTGACATGGCATGCAAAATTGCATCTCATGCTGAGCCAACCAGGAAAATGTATGTCATCACTATGTGACATTCAGAAACTTCATCTGGAAACTATAATCTTGTTCTAACTGCTAAAAGAGGGTGAAAAGACTGCATACAAAACAATTTGGTTGAATTTTTGCTGAATTCTTGCCAGTTCATATAAAAACTAGAATAAAATACTTATTTCCAAAGAACTCCATATTTGAAAGAATTGAGAAGTGTTTATTAACATCAAAATGTGTTCTAAAGGCACTATGCAACTAATTGAACTACACAGTTCAAGCCCCAGGTCATGATAACTCCAATTAACATACTTCTGGGGGCATTTCCTTCATAATCAAACAGATAAAGCTGGAAAATTAGTAAGTTTACAAAGCAGAACTGAATTGTTCAAAGTCATCTACAACAAAAGTGCATCCTAGTTCCTTTCCCCTAACTGAATAAACTCTAGGTTAAAAAACAGAAAACAGAAGTCTGGAGCTGCAGATGAGGTGCTAAACCAGCACGCACAGTGTTTCAGGTACAATCTCCATCAGCCCCAGAAACAAAAACAAAAATCTTGTCAAGTCTGCGATCTGTCTAAAACATCTTGTGCCTGCTAGATTTCTTCTCCCTTGGCCCCTAGTGCTTGTATCCAATGCTTTCACCATCCATTTATCATCTTCCAATTAAAACAGAAATGTGCATGTGTGAATGTGATTTGATCCAAGCATTATATAATTGTGTTTTGACTGTGTTGTAACTATAAAATGAAGAACTAGTAGATACAAATTGGAATAGATGAGTAACTCTCAGAAATTATCTTACAGGCATGTTTCTGCTACCCTTTCATTTTCTAGCAGTACATCTCATCCTCTTAAATACTGGTACCCTAATGTAATATAATACCAGACCAGTAATAGTACTTAACATGGGGAGCCATGATAACTGTCCATTATGTGAGTACATGATTCAAAACAAGTCAAGCAAAGCCTCCCTGGCTACATTTTCAGTAGACAGTAAGAAAAATCTATTTCATTTTAATCAAAGTCAAGTAAGTGAGTTCAGAGAAAGCACAGCCATGTACACTTGTGTTCAGTAGAGAAACTTAAGTGAATATGAAAAGACAAAGTCCTGACAAAGGACTACAAAGCCTCTGGTCCTTAGTACCCATAGTGTCTGGTAGAAAAGATCCTTTTATGTCTTTTCTGACCATTTTGGTTCTGTGAATCAATACTTAATCCTCTACTTCCTTGAATAAAGTTTCTGTCTTTATAATCATAAGCCCTTGCTAATTTAGAAATGTTTTTTACCTAGTAAAGGAATCACCTATCAATTAGGGGGCAAGGTGGTCAACATGTTACTAGTTGTAGATGCTCAGCCCTAGCATTCATCCAGGCTGCACAGATCCACAGAACACTTTGAACTGGTTTCTGTGCTTTACTTCCTCAAGAAGAATTCTAATTCATTGCTTCTGAGCTCACCTGAGGTCCTTCCATTACCACACTCACTGATCATTATCCCCTGGGCCTGCAGATATGGAGATACTATGAACTTCTTTACTCATATGATCCTTTCTTTTTCTTTCTTTTTTTTTTTTTTGCGGTACTGGGGATCGAACTCAGGACCCTGCACTTGCTAGGCAAGTGCTTATTCCACTGAGCTATATCCCCAGCCCATATGATCCTTTCTTTACCTAAAATTTCCTGTACTACTTTGGCCAATACTCTCCGCAGTTTAAATTGTGTGATACATGGCCCAATCATCAAAACATGATGAGGATGAGAAAACAGGCCGTTAGTATGAGGTCAAGGGGTCAGGGATCTTTAGTTGCTACAAATGAATGGGAAAGGAGGAAGGAGGGCGGGACTAGGTACATAACTTTCTCAAGAAATCTGATTATACAGACACTACAGTGTGTCTATAGATATAGGGACAAAAGGCAAAATTAAAGATAGATCAAAGGCTGGGAATAATTTACACAGGAAGGTCACAAATCTTCAAGAATTGGCTGTTTGAAACACAGATAAGAATAAATATCAGTTTGCATCGATATAGTTATTTTTCTCTTCACAAAGAAGTATGTATGTAGAGTGAGTATTATTTTTCTTAGGAGAATGTAAGAGATCAGGAAACACATATACATTTCTGCAGGGGCACTCTTTATTTTTCACATATGGGGTAATTCCTTCTATAGAAAAACAAAACAAAACCTGGCTCCTCCCCGGCTCCCTAGCACGGCCGCCGCGTCGCCAGCCCCACCAGCCGCAGTCCCGGCCGCGGGCCCGGGGCCTAGCGCGCCAAGGCGCGGAGGTGAGCGCGTGGGCCGCGGGGGGAGGGTGCCGGGCCGGGTCCGCGGGATCCATGCCTCCGCGGCGTCCTTCCCGCGGGGCTCGCGGCTCCCGCCCGGCGGCGACAGCTACCGGCGGGGGCGGCGAGGCATCGCGCCCGGCCCGCCCCCAGCCATCCGGCCTCCCCGGGGCTCCGGGCGAGTCCTGAGTGGGGCCCGGGTGCCGGTGGGATCCCTCTCCGGGCTCACCGCCGCTCGTTTCGGAGCCGGTCCAGCGACCCTGCGGCGCCGCTTCGCCCAGAGGCGTTTCCGGCGGTCCTGCGGGTAGCATCGTGCTGCGTATGCCATGCTGGGGGAGAACGAGAATTCAGACCGCCTCTCTGTCCTCACGCCTGCCTCAGGAGAGACTGATTCTAGACCAGGACATACCGGATCATGCCTGCAGAGTCCCCAGAACGTGTGTGAGAGTCACATCACACTATGAAAGGGTCCAGCTAGAACTTGCCGTTAAGAATCCTATGTGAGGAGAAGCGGCAAAAGATGGCGACCAGGTGAACAGCAAGGAAGCGATCCTCCTCGATAAAAACCACCAGCTCGACACAGACTTGGCGAGCATGAATGCGAGGACCTCGGCTGGGAAGATCAAACTGAACGTGTTTCTCTGAGCTGACGGGGGAGATGCGGTAGGGCGGCCCAAACTGTCGTGGCGAGACGCGGGAAAGCCCCAGACGCTGGGAGTCGGAGACACTCCGCGCGGGGAGGGGGCTTGGCTGGGTCCGAGCGCCCTGGGGGCACAGCTAGGTCGGTCCCTCCCGCCTCCCGAGCAGGCGCAGCTTTCCAGCGACTCCCGACAGAGATCGCTTTTTAGCAGCGGCAACGCCCGGCAGTCTCACATTTCACGCTCATCAGGCAGGCGGCGCAGCCTAGACCCTCGGCCAGGGCGGCGCAAGCAGCATAGGAGCGGAGCATCCCGCTCCCTCCCCCAGACCGGGAGACCACGAGGAAACAAGTAGCTGCGAGCGGCGGATCGCGAGCATAGCACAAAAAACTGGCACCTTGGAACCTTCCTGCCTGCAGGGACTCCGAAAACTGGTGAGCTATCTGCGCTCGCGACCAGATCACCGAGTGGGGGAGGAGATCCATCCCTATACCTGCAGGGAACCCTGGGAGGGCGGGGGAGCGGTCTTACACACCTCACCCAGGTCTCTCGC